>JAXGGA010000415.1:0-233900 GCA_038373865.1 Uloborus plumipes | reverse complement strand
TTAAAAAAAAAAATGGCAACACTTTTTTCTCATCAATTTTTTTCACGCTCGCGCATGACTCGATAGTCATAAAGTCAATTTAAAATGGAGATTTCCAAATTTAAAAACGCCCATCTCTTTCTGGGTGAAGTTAGCACTTAGGAATTTTCAAAACCCAGATGGAAATCTCGCTAAAAGGTATTTTTTAGAGCTTTCTAATGGGACCAAAATCGAGAAGATCCGATAATTATTTTGCGTAGAAAGAGCCATTTCAAGTCATTTTCGCAGTAGTTTAAATTAAAATTCGAAGCGTGTTTGGTGTGTTTTTTGACGTTCGTAACCCCCCCCCCCCCCCCCCCCCCCACCCCTACGGACCCTCCTGAGTGACGAAGTACCTCCCTGCCAAATTTGGATTAGATCCGACTTATAAACTTGCGGGATTTGTATAAGGGAACATACACACATTACACAAACTCATATTGTCTGTTTTATTTATATGTATTGTGTCAGTTTTTTCTTATATTAAATGTACGATCTCACCATGCAATTTCAATTACTTTCTTCCATAAGGTATGACTCCGGTCGCATAATGAATTCAGTTTACTGGCAGTTTGGCTGACGAAACGAGTGAAGTATGCATTTTTCTGAAATTAAACAGCGTCTAATTGTGGGAAAAGCTGACGTTCTTTGTTGGAAAAATTATGTCTTCGCCATTCCTAGTCACGGGAGAGATGTATTGGCCTTTTGCCAGAATGCGATGGGGGGGGGGGGGGGGGAGGAATATGTCATGAAATTTGTAAGGAAAATGAACTTTCTCTGAAACTAAGAGTGACCTTGTCCTGGTGTTTTATGAATCTGGCTTCAGAAGTTCTTTTGCGATCGTGCCAGAAGGGTGAATGTCAGGAATGTCATTGAAGTCTGGTGCGTTTCTGGCTGTCATTTCGAACGTTATTTTGACTGTTCGCTCAAATACCTACTGCAGACGAGCATTGTTTTTTCTGTCACTTTTTTTTTTTTTTGAAATCAAATAATTTTCACGAGCAAAATGTTTCGATGCTGTTGAAATTTGTTGAAATTTTCTGTTTTATTTATATACAGGGTGTCCACTCCTATCGTGGCCAAATAGCTAATTTCTAAACCGTTAGAGATAAGCATATAGTTTATTTAGGAAAAAATCTCCAAATTACGAAAGGAATTTTGGGTCTATTCAATGTTTTTCAAAAAATCAAATTTTGAAAGAGTTACGAAATTTAAATTTTTATAACAGCCCCTTCCATTCCTATATTAGTCATCGTTTGTAACAGACATTGCATAACGACTGGGGGGGGGGGGGGGGGGGGGGGGGGGGGGGTGGGGGGGGGGGGGGGGGGGGGTGGGGGGTGTGGGGGGAGGCGGGGGTGGGGGGTGTTGTGAGTGTACATGGGGTTATGTGTGGAGGGGGGGGGGGATTGGGGTAAGGGGTGGTGGCTTGATTGGGGGGGGTTGGGTGGGCGGGGGGATGTAGGGGACAGTGTTTGAAGTGCGAGCGGTTGAGTATGGTTTGAGGGTTTAGCTTAACTGTATCTCTACAAAAACGTCACACTAAAAACATACACCATCGAGTTGGTAGTTACTCGAGGAGGCGTGACACACAAACTTGGACCGAGTTATGACGTTTATTGGATTAAACTTAAGAGATTTTCCAAAGGATTTCATGACGATCTTCGATGAGATTCGCTTAAGGGATCCGTGTATGCGAAAATCCTTCAAAAACTTGATTTTTTCAAAACGTCATAACTCGGTCAATTTTTGTCGACTTAGAACAGTGAGTTTTTTTCAACTTTAAACGTTTACAGGTGTCAAGAATGTTTTACTAAAGATGATTGATTGGAGGGGGCTAGTATAAAAATTATAAATTTCGTAACTCTTTCACAATTGGTTTTCTGAAAAACCTATTTCCATAGACCCAAATTCCTGTTCGAAATTAAGATATTTTGGTTCCTAACTAATACTGTTAGAATTATTTATTCCGGACGAGAACATCTAATTTCAAATCTTATTTGTGCATATTTTATATTTGTGCGTAGTAAGATGCACTGAACTGAACTGAAGATAAATATGCAAATTATAATACTATAAAAACAGGTTAACTGAATCTGTGATGTGGTTATTTTATGTTGCTACGAAGCTTGTGGCTATGTTCGTTTGTGTTCAAGCACGAAAGTGTAATAGTGTATTCTTGAACCATGTCTCATCTCTCAACTTTCACCAGGGTGGATGTGTCTACATAAACCATATGCTTATCTCTAACGGTTTAGAAATTAGCTATTGGGCCACGATAGGAGTGGACACCCTGTAGATTAGCGCCATGATTCGCATCTCACCGAAATGTGCGAATCATTTAAAAAAAAAAAAAATCGCCAGCTTTTAATGAAAGAGCAATGTGATTCATTCGTTAGTGTTCTAAAAAATCATCTGTAAATATTTTTAAAAACGTCTACTACACAGATGGAAATCGTTTTATTTTGATTTGTCGTGTGCTATTGTAACTAAAGAGTTTGTTGAAAATTCTCCAAAATATTGCTAAATTAATAATAGCAATGGTATATTTTCGGCGTAATATTTGAAAAAAACCTGAAACGTATGAGAAGTAGGATAATTAGTTTTAGCATTATTTGTGCCGCTTACAATTATAATTTTCGGAGTTAAGAATCGGAGCAGGTTTAATTAACTCCATCAACGTGTTCTAAAGAAAGATAAATGTGTTTTAGAAAATGAACTCAAACTTCCACTTCCTGGATCTCTTTTTTTTTTTCAAATCCAGGTTTATCCCTTCAAGCTGTTCGAAAGAACAAAAGTTGGAGCGAAAACGTTGGCTTGACGAGCTAAGTGCATGTGGAAGAACTAATGGAGAAAGCATCCAACAAATGGACTAACAGTGAAAGCGTTTTCTTGTTTCGTGAGACAACCGCTAAAAGCTGGTTTTCTAAAACGCGTCTTCTTGCGGGTCTTTTTATTTGAGGAGGTGTTCGGAAATAGATGTCTCCTTTTGTTGGGATCCGTTAGCGCATCTCGTATAAGGTGTCCCGATTTTATCCGGATTATTTTGGTTTTTGAAAATGTTCGGATTTTGTTCTGAAACTCAAGTGTTCATCTGATTTCTCTTGAAACTCGGGCAAGGGCGTATCCAGAAATGTTCCAAGAGGGGCGATTTTTTTTTTCTAATTGCCCCCTTTTCTTAACCACATATCCTGGTTGACACATGTTTATTACAAATGTTTCGGTCTTTAATTTCGAAAAAATTCCAGATCATCCCAACCACTATCATCCCAACCACGCCCCGAATCCCAACCACTTCTCATAGTACCATCCAAGATAATCTAAAATTGCCTTTTTTTGAACTTCAAAGTCGAAAAACTGTTGGAGAAAAGTCCCTCCCTTGTATCTACCCCTGAACTCAGTGTCGCCCCGATCTTCGAAAATGTCCTTATGTGACAAATTCTGTCCGATTTTTAATTCGGAGACATTATTTTAATATTGCTATATTTTTGAACAACATAGTCTCTTTTCGTCAGATGTATTTTTGTATGTCTCCTCGTATTCTGCCATTCCGCTAAATTTGAGGATCAATTCGGCTAACTGAGAATTCTCCCCTCCCAAATATTTAAGGGTCTTTCCTGCCTGAATTTATGTTTTTGTAAAGCTCTAGTTTAGCAGTAGCCAACGGGCGACCATTTAATTGAAAATGGCGACCAGCAATTTAAATACAAGTCGCCAAAAGTGGTGACCATGCATTTCTTTTATCGTTAAAAAAAAAATTTGATATTTTCGTCTGTTGTATGCTTATATCTTTAAATTAAAAAAATATATTCATTGAACTTTTGTTTGTTGTTTTAATAGTAATCATAATCTCTTATTCCTAACAGATAATAAGTGATTTACTTTTTTTTGCACTGTTTATTATACTTTTTTCAAGATGGCTACCAAAATTGCACAGCTACTGTCGGCCCCGCTTAAACGAATACTGTCGGTTCCGAGGGTGGACTCCCTTTTGACCTTTTCCTGTTTTGCCCTCAGAACTAAACAATATAGTACACCTGCCCGTTTACAATGGAGAAGCAGGTGTCAGGTAGACCCCTGTGCGGCTATTGAGGGGAAGGATAATGGTGGGCAACCGTGACTGGAATGTCAAACCAGTTTTATAAACGTTTACCCTGTAACTCTATACTCTGTGTACCCCTGTGTAACTCTGCTGCACACTAAGAGAAAGAATGGGAGAAATTTAAAAATTCGTCCCTGATTTTATGTGAGTAATATACATATAAAGTATTGCTATACAAATTTCATTACTTTTTAACAATTTAAAAAGGTCTATGCTTCCGGCAAAAAATGGAAAAACATATTATTTTACAAATTGTATACTAAATGGATCTTGAAACTTTTCATCTCTCCATATCATTATCTATGAACACCACATGATCTGATTTTCATACAATTTTGTGCACAAGATAAAGTTACGTCTAAACTCCTTAAAATTTCCGTAATATTGATCATAAGCTTTCTTTTTTAATTTGAATTTATTAAGTAAAATTGAAGAAATTTCTGCATCAGAAGCAATTTTTACAATGTTCCGAGGTAATTAGAACGTGAAATATATATTTTTTAAAACAAATTTCCTGCTAAAATGTAAGTGAGCTTCACTTGGAAATTCATTGTTGACCACGGTTATAGTTGAAAAATGCTTTTATTTAAATGTATCTCCGATTTTGAAAGTAATATTTTTATATGCAAGGCATATTACAGATTGGTGAACTTCTTTGAATAATTTTATTAAGTAGGAATTGGCTTTAAAAAAATAATAAAAAAAAATAAAACCCTTTTTCATATTACTTGTTTTTAGTTTTAAAACCCTAACAAAGCATATGAAATGATTTTTCTTTTTTTCGGAAGTTCGCAAGGTGCTTTGAGTTTAAAAAAAAGGAGAAAAAAAGTAAAAAGAACATCAAAATAAATACACTTTACAAAAAGAAAAAAAAACTTTCAGATTTTCTCTTTTACTGTAAAAAGAATGTACTTCGGATTTTATTCCCCCGCCCCTCCCCCGCTCTTTGCTTAAAATGAAATAAATAAAAAAACTGAAATAAATAAAAAATAGTTATAATAATAAAAAGTAATCTCTAATGTAGGGGTGCACAACCTTTTTCAGTGAAGGGTCATACACGTAACATGAGCTCTATTGGAGGGCCGTATTCAAGTCTGTCATTTTGAGGGGTCATGAAGGGTAATCGCCCTCCCCCCTCTCTCCCAGGTTTTGAGAAATTGTCTCTTTTTTTAAAAATAATTTTGTCACATAATTTGCATTGAGTACATATCCTTTGGTTCCTGGAAAATTGAAAAAGTGACGAGCTTGGTAGCATGCACCAGTTTTTTTTAATGAAGTTAATAAATGTAAGAAAAATTTATGTTAATTGAAATATGAACTCTTTTCACTAAATGACTTCTTGGGGAAAAATTAATAACTTTATTTAAAACACGAAACTGCAAAATATTGTATATACATGATTCAGAATAAAAAGGTAAACCTTTTCAGCGAAGAAAAGGTTATGAGCTACTGGATGCTAATTAGCCTTTCTAATGACCGTTGATTAACCATCATAGGCTGAAAATTTTGCATGTTTTGAAAAAGTGGTTACATCTATGCAATATTTTTGCAATTTTGTGCTGAAATAATGTTGAACTTTATCACTTACTGAAACTAAAGAAATTAAGCTTTTTATTCAGCAATACAAAATCAATATGTAATTTTAGCAAAATAAGATCCAAAAGAACTCATGGCAAAACAGCAACAGCGCAAAAGCAAGTCGGCCACAGTGTGAAGACAAAATTATTCCATTAGCTGGATATTATATGAATACCAAACAAAATGATGTGTTAATGAAAAGTAATGATATCAAAAAATTACAAACATTATATAAACTAAAAATTCCGAGAAATGCTATGAAATCAATATTTGCATTTGGATGGCTGTGACTGAAAATTATGCACCGATTTTGAAGTATGGCTTCATTGTTGACAATTGAAATTCTCAACATACTTGCATTTTCCTTAATATTGATTTATCATGGAGGTAAAAATTTTTAGAGCTCCAAAAGTCCAAACTATTAAAAATTTGTTTTGCATATATCAGAGGTCAGCAAGACAACTAATTCCATCTTCAAGAGCTTAATTAACAAGTACTCTAAAAAAGATAATTTTTACAAAAAATATCCATTCGCCACGTGGTTAGTGCGAAAATTAAAAAATGTTCGCATTTATTTGAAAAATAAGTTTGTATTCTTGTTCAATATAGTTTGTATGATGCACTACTCCAAAAAGAAGAAGAAATATCGTAACCTGAAAGCCGATGCTAAAAGATAGCGGAAAAATTATACGTAAACCCTAAAATTACGTTTCACACGTGGTATCGAAAACACACACAAAAAATACCAAAATTCCAAAACATTTAACATATAAAAGTCAAACAAGTGAGATTTTTAACATTCAAGTTAGAAACATAGGCCTTGAGCAATGACATATTAAAAAATATGTAACATATTTCAAAATGCTGTTCTTTTTTCCTTCAATTTTTTTTCGCTGTGATTGTTACTATAAAAATCATTAGGTTTTCTGAACCAGTGCATAGAAAACTATAAAAAGTCCACTAGTTAGTAATTGAAAATTGAAATTTTCAGACCTACTCTTTACTGAAATCTTTCTTCAAACGAATTTTGGAGTATTTTTATATGGTGTGTATAGTTTAAAATCTTTCCAGGAAAACCTTCTTTTGCTTTTTCTTTCATCCTCTAAGTTGCTTTAATTTTTTTTTTTCACTTTTCAACACAAGAAGAAACTAAATGCACTAGCGGACCGCAGGTTATGCACCCTACTCTAATGAATTATGTTCATAAAAAAAAAAAACGGTCTGCACAGGCACAGGTCTTTCTTTCTGATAAAAAAATAAAGAATTTCGAATTTTCCATTATTTTCTGTCTCCAAAAGTAAAGTAGTAAGTTAAAATTAATTTTTTTCCTGAGATGGACTCGTAGTTGAATTTCCTAAAACTCTGACTTCTAAGTCGGAGCCAGGAGTTGGTTATTTTTCTACGAACTTCGCAGTCTACGAGTGCGAAGAATGGTTATCGATTTTTATAAGTAACTTTTTTTTCCTTCATTGAACTTTCACGTTTCTGTTAGAAAATCGTTCATTGGCGGAAGTTCAAGCTATTTGAACTGCTCAAAAAATACTCTAAAGAGAAGTAAAATAATAATTTAAAAAAAATCTTCACAAAGAGTGTTTTCTAACAAAGTTTGTTTGAAGCAACTTCGTCTTTAATTTAGGGATCTATATTTGCCTTAAATTTTCCCATAAGCACTTATCTTAAGAAAATTTGAACTGTTCAAACTTCTGAACAAATGATTGTTAAAATTTCAAAAAGAACAAGAAGTTCCGTCAAGAGCTAATCGAACCTACTTTCCCATATACCAACATTGGCATTTTAGCATCTGATCAATATTTCCTTAATTATCTCAGACTGCAAATTATGTCACACATACCTTTTTATTACGCAAAGCTGATTTCTAAAAACAAAAGATGCCTCTCTCATCAGAGGAAATAGGCGAGTAAAAAGTAAACAAAATAATAAAGTTGTAGCATCGATTAAAAAAATGCTATTATAGTTCTTCCGTAGAAAAATTCCTTAATTGTTTTGAAAAAAGAATTAAAAAAGCAAAAGGGGCATCAAAACGCATTTTATCAATCAAAAAAACTCGTTCCTAAATAAAATATCTTGAAGTTTATTTTTTATCATTTGTCAATAATTAAAAATAATTAAACAATTAATAAATGCTGTCTCAAATGAATATTTTTTGCAAGAAGAAAATGGTCTGCAAAATGAATAAAGAAATAAATAAAAGAAAAGAAATAAATAATGCGATATTTTTCCGATGCGTTAAGTCACCTTTCACGTCTTGATTCATTTCTTTTTTCCTTAACTTCAACAGAAAAGTAGGCTAAAAAGGACTCATGACGCATTTGTAAACACATATTTTAATTAAGAATCATTTTCATGTGTACGAAAGAAAAATTGTTCGCGAAAGAGTCAAAAAAAAAAAAAAAAAAAAAAAAACACGTGGTTCCGATGTAAAAAAAATCAACCAATCCGACTTAAATGGGTTTCTGATTCACCCTTGTACAAAATACTTATGTGAGACCACAAATGGCTGAATGAGAATGTGGGTAAGAATGGAGACATATACTGGACCACAAATGGCGGACTATAGCTTCGCTTTTCGACGTCAGTGCTTTATCGCATTTCACGCTTGAGTAGTTCAGGGTGATGATAAGATTCGAGGACATAAGAGGAATAGACGAACGCGGGTGGAATCGGTTCCGAGAAATATTATTCGATTAAGCGGGGATCTTTAACATTGCGTCTATGATACGGTTCCAGGATGTTTTATTCGTATAAGCGGGGTATTCGTTTATCTGTTACCCGATTAAGCGGGGACGACAGTACCTTTTTTTTCAACTCTGGTAGCCAGTGACTACTACTCAAAATTATTAGCTTTGGTAGAGCTCGAGTAACCAGGTTAATAGCGTAATATTTAATACATTACATTTACGTCTCCTATTAAATGCTATGATTTACTGCTGCAATGTATTCTTTCCAGTACTTTGGTCAAAACAACGAGCAAAATTTATGTTCGTATTGTAAATCATTTTTTATCGTGCGACGAAACCTATAAAAAGATTGTGGGTGACAAATTTTACTGAACAAGATATTGTCCAAATGCGTTTTTATAGGGTTTTTTCCTCGTGTACTAATTGTTATCTTGACTAATGCTTTCTTAAAATTTTTTAAATAAGGTCCTGATTGTGGTTAAAATGTATCCTGGCTCACCCGAATCTAGTATCAGTTCTGAATTATGAAAATTTGCTTTTATTTTTTAGTCTTTTTCCGTTAAAGTAAGAAAGGCGAAAAACGGCATTAACCGATTGATGGCCAAGTTTTTTTTCAAATTTTATCTGCTTAAAACTCTTACTAGGAATGGTTCACATACATTTTAGGCTTAAAATAGATCGCCATTGCCCTATTTATTAAGTTACTAGCCGGGTACCCGGCCCTGCCCGGGTTTCTGTGGGTGTAGGGTGGTTTAGTGAAACTCATTCATAAATTTCCCAACACTAAAGTGTATATCTATAAACATAATGGCTACTTCTGTAAACAATGGCTATGTTATGGATAAACTGTAAAAAAAAATAATGCAAGCTAAAAAAAAAATAGCAAGCTACAAATAATGTTTGAGTAAATAGGAAATGTTATAAGCTTGGTACATTAAAATAAATATATATTTACAGTATCAATCGCACTGAAATTAACCATTTCCAAATATTACTCGTTAACTAAGTCCCATTATTAGTTTCTATCCTCGTGACAACATTGGTGAGGTGAAAACATCTTATGTACCTAATTTAGAAAGAATTGGACTATAAACACTTTCTATTCTCTAACTATTGCCAAAATCTTTTTTTTTATTTCACCCGTTAACGATTGTTGGCTCAGATAAATATAAAAATCCTTAGAAGGCAATAAATTCCATACTTACTCTAGAGAAGCCTTGGTTCAAAATTTTCAATATGATTACAATCAATATTGTTGCTGCATGGCACCAAATTTTTGCAACAATGGGTTGAAAATTTAATCATTTAATGGGGAAATGACATAAAATTAACTATTTTCCATAATAACTTTTTTAAACTAAGCTTTTTAGAAATAAATTATAGCTTATCCTGCTCCCTGTTACTGTAGCTATCTAGGGTGAAAAAATGGTTAAAATCGGTTCAGTAGTTTGGAAGATTATCCCGGACATAAGTTTTCAAAAGTAGTCTTTTATGTATATAGATTTAACGTCTTGTTTATGGGATATTTTGCAGATATGGGAGCAAAATACGACCTTACTTGACTTTACGTTTGCTAAGTAACATTACAGAAGGCATCTGTGATCCATTTTAAGCAAATCATTTTAAAGTAGTTCAATTTTATGAAAAATAAGTTATAAAAAAATTTACTTTCTATGGCTACCCATGCTGGATCGTTGCTTGACTGATTTGTCTGAAAATAGCTGTCAATAAATAAACTCTGATGTCCAAATAGTGGCTCTAGCTGGATTTGCTCAAGAAGGACTATAAAAAACAGCTTTAGTAAAATGATATGCCCATTACAGGTTTTTGTATGCAGTAACTAACAAGCATCCCGTTTTTAGGCTAAGTAGAACTCATGGGTTAAAAATGGCTTAATACGTCTTAAAAATATCGCAAACTCAACAAAAAAAAAATTAAAAATAATAATAATAAAAATAATAATAGTAACAAATAAAAAAATAATTAAATATCAAGAAATAAAATAATAAAGTAAGGTTTTGAGATCTGGAAAATGTGTATCGATCTGTCTATCTGCCCCTCCCCTACAACTTCCGAATGAACAGTCAGATTCGAACGAAGATCTCGGCGAGGACACATCATTCTCGTATTTGACTTTTATGATTTGATACATTTTTTGTTCAATATTGAACAGTTATAATGCGGGAAATTAGGCTCGTTTTGTTCTGGACGTTTTTGCTTTCTTATTTTTTGCTTCCTCCAGTGACCTTTTTTTGACAATGTTTTTTTCCCGAATTAGGCTTGTGAGCACTTTAGCATTTCCCACGAATATGTTCTGAAAATTGTGTAGATATTCTGATCTATTTATTTCTCATCATTTCTCCACCTCCGAAGAATGGAGTTACGTCAGAGCGCAGTGTGACATCCGTGGGACGTCGGTGGCGGGAAACATTTCCGGAATCCCACTATTCGTTTTGTTCCGCAACCCACCCGGCACTGCCGGTTATTTTCGGAACTCCGCAAAGAGAGGCTCTCTCTCAAAAGCCTGACAGTCCAGACGCAGAAACGACTGTTGCTTTCAGATTATCGAAATAAATAAACCTTACACAACCACCCAACAATTTTTTTCCCTTTTATATTTCTGAGTATTGGGTTTCTGGCCACCCTTGTTGTTGGACATGTGAAGTGCTACTGCTAAAACTACCTGTAGAAGTACAATCGTACCGAACGATTCAATAAGTGTGAAGGGGGAACGACCAATGCTGACTTCTTTCCCCCAAAATCAGTTCGACCGACTACTAGCACCATATATCTGTTATGGAAAAGGAAGATGTCTAATAATTCAATTTTGAACATCAAGGGAGGGATCCGGACCCCTGGACCACCCCCTTTCCTATGCCACTGACTTGATCTAAATCAGGGATTTCCAAACTTTTCTGTTCCGTGAACCCCTTGCCTTGGAGTCGTTCCAAAACTAATCAGGAGTCGTTGTAATTGAGGCATTCTCAAACTGGGAATTAAATAAAGTTCCATTTATTGATGTTCTAAAACAACAACTTTTTAAAAGATTCAGTTTGACAGTTTTACAGCAGAGTGAAAAGTTAAAATTTAAGTGAAAAGAAAACAGCTGAAAAGAAAAACTTAACATTTTTATGCTTACTTTTATAAAAATGGCACAAAATTTAAATCTAATGTTCTTACCTAAAATAGGTGTACAAGGGTTAAAAAGAATACTGTCGAGGGTTTGACAGAGTGAATTTGGGGCATCAACAGAGGAACCCCTATTTGCATCTTGTGGACTCCCATTTTTTCCTTTCCTTTTTATGGACCCCATCCAAACTCTGGGGGTCCATGTGGATCACTTTGGGAACCACTGATCTAAATGTAAACATTCAACCTCTCCTCCTATTCTTTTCTGTACGTAAAGTTACTTGTGTCCTGTGCCCACGAATCTTCAACAGAGAGTTGGGGCGAAGAGAAGACGGCTGGGGGTTGCGTGACTAGGGATCTCTGTCGCAAATGACCGCTTCATGAGGCAGTCACGTTTCTTGCACATTGGGAACTACACCCAACACATTTTTTTCCTCCATTTCCTTCTCCTCACCTTTGCCCTTTGTCTTCTGATTCTCGTTTATGTTTTTCTATCTTCGTCAAGTAACGAGTCTTGTTTTCTCATTGTGGATTCTGTATTCAAGAAAACACTCTCTCCCACCTGGACGCAATTTGTTTTTGATTGTTGTTGTTTGTCAGGCATGTTGAGTTGTTTCTTGTCACTGTCATAAAACACTGAGTTGTTTTTGTCTGCCATGAAGCACCGAGCTGCAGGTGTCATCTATAACAAAACTTGTACCAATCGTGGGTCAAATGGACCGATCGTGACCCCCCTTAATGCGACCAAAAACAGCACTAAGTTTGTAGACTTCGAGAAATTACCAGAGGAGAGTTCCCGGACTCTATTTGGGATTGTATTTGCACTTATTTACGTCTTTTCATTTGAGTGCCCATATTTTTATGACCTAAGGGTTTATTCAGAAATTTTTTGAAGAGATGGGGGGTTTCCTTTTTATTAGTTACCCTTTAATGTCTGCATAATCAGTGTTTGCCGAAAGGAGTTTTTGAGATATTTGGAAAAATATAATGGATTCCCTACCAACAGCAGGGAAATGTTAGAATTGCCGCTTTTTTCGTTCTTTATTTTCAACGAAAACCCAATGAGCAAGCTTGTACGATAAAGTTGAAGTATGAAGTAGATGGTCGAGTCTCGATAGCGCGAAGCATCAAAATTCGAATATTCCTTTATCTCGAAGTTTTCATTGGGTCCTTAGACTCTTGAGAAAGCTGTGGGAACTTCCTATAACTGGAACTACCAATAATAACTCGAAGCTTTTTGCCATCCTCTTTGGCCTACTAGTTATCAAGACTCGACTGTAAACATGAAAAACAATGAAACAGCAAAGAGAAAAAAAGTTAATCAACAAAGATCTGTCATTCCAATATTTTTTGTTCTTTCTATAAGGAGGAATACTCTTTCTACACATATTTACGCATCAGACAATAAACGATTTAATGAAAACGATAAATTGCAAAAATTTGTTTTCCCCATTATTGCTTACTTTTTTTTTTTCTCTCACCACAACCGACTCATTGCCAGTTGAAATCGTCTGCAGTTCCGAACCCACCCGAAACTCGAAGTGATGAATTATCTGACAAAATTAGAAAGATCTGTCGGTACCTCGTTGGGGAATGTGTTTAGTGAGGTGAAAATTCCTCCTCACACAGCTTCATCGTCGCCAGCACCTGTTGCTGGCCGTGCTTCGGGGAAGGTTACGTGTTAGAGGATCTAATTTAGAAATTTTTGCGTCGCAAGATGTGTCGCCAGAGAATTTTCATAAGAGGAAGATGGCTGCTGTAAATGTGTTGGGAAGGATTTTCTGGCTGAATGAGAGGATCAGTGTTGGGCATTGATCAAATTATGTTTTCAATTTTCTTGATAATTGATAAAAGAAGTAATTGCAATATAATTTATCGCAATTAAGCTATTAATTGTACTCTGCAATTTAATTGAATTATTGTACGTGAATCGTTTCTCATAATTTAAATGATTGCAATTTTTTTAATTGTTTTGTGAAACATTTAAAACCAACAATTATGTATCAATAGGAATTACAGTTAATCTCTGATAAAATTGATATAAAAAATGGAAATTAAATATTAATTGCTTGTAAAATAGGAAAAAGAGAGGAGGATCTGATTCTTTATTTCCAATTGCCTAGTTTTGAAGTAATATCAGTCGAGTGTGTTAATTGGCGGGCAATTTATGTTCGAAATGAGTCTAGACAGCTCGTCTGATGCTTATCCTGCTGTCGGGTTGAGTAGTTTTTTTAATTAGTCTCAGGCGATTTCCGTTTTTATTAGGTTTGGATGTGGAATTGGGTCTGCGTATTTCTGACTGCTTGCAGCAATAGTTCCCCACCCACCTAATACCTCATTATGTGTGGCATTAACTACGTTACCCCCGCCCCTCCAACAAAAGCACTTTGTTACGACCAGAAGGGGGGGGGGGGCGTATGGGTGTCGACTGAGCTCATCAGAAAATTAATATTTTTAGTCGTGCGAAGAAGTAGCGCCTGTGAAATGTACGTTACGATCTTAAATTATGTTTCTTACTTGTCCTTAGTAAATGTGCATTATGAAAATGAAAGAAATCCGAAATTTTCAAAGGAGTAAATATGCAATTCCAGTTTGCACAATGACACTTTCTCAACCACAATTAGCCCAAAACGGCATCGAGACAAGTTTTATTTGTTTCCACATTTTAGCTGTGAAGAGGAAGGAGAAGAATGTTTGAATTTTCTTTGGGTAAAAGAAAATGTGCGAAAGAATCTGGGAATTCACCTCACTACTTTTGTGAAAACAAAAGTCTAGCTGTCGCAATTCTATCTTGCGGCTCTGCAGGGAAATGATGCTTTCGTTCTAAAAAAGATTTATTACAAAATGAAAGTTTTGTTAATAGGTGAATTAATTAAATGTGAAGATTATAAAAAAGCGGTTTTTTTAAAATCGAAGTTAGGTGGAGGTGGAATTTTATGGTACAGAATTTTGTGAATGGGGCTACTTTCATGATGACGATGCTTGTGAAGGCGCTACAAAGCAGGAGCAATTTTAGTTAGGACGAATGTGTGTGTGTGTGTGTGTGTGTGTGTGTGTGTGTGTGTGTGTGTGTGTGTGTGTGCGTGTGTGTGTGTGTGTGTGTGTGTGTGTGTGTGTGTGTGTGTGTGTGTGTGTGTGTGTTTTTAATTACTTGCGTATTAGCGTGCTATCTCGTTGATTGTTTTAACAAAACTAGAATTATGGACAAATTGCGAATGATGGAGTATAACTTGATCTAGTCATTTCTTCTAAGCAGCGCTTCTAAATCTGCTTTTTTTTTTTTTTTTCAGAATTTGGCTTTGTTATTGGATTTTAACATTACTTATTAAGTGACTAATAATTAAGTACCGAATATGGTCTCAAAAATCAAGGCCGGTGGTCGCAATAGACATTGATTCCAAATTCCATTCTTAAGAAATAAAGTGAAAAAAAGTTCATTTTTTAGAATTTTCAGCGTTGGTTTTCGTGCAATAATTCAATCCACTGGTTAAAAAAATCTTTTTTTAATCGATCTTTAATGTTTACTTCTAAAAAATGAGAAGGCCCCCTTTACTTTTGGAAGTGATGCGGCAGTCGCCCTCCTGTAGTATACTCGGTTACTTTAAAATAGGCGCATCAAGTCTAGAAATTTTGCGTCGTCTCCATGCGAAAGAAAACAGCTCCACTCTTTTTTATGCGCTGCTCTTGAGCCATTTCATTTATTTTACGTTTGTGGAACTAGGCTTACGTTTTTATTTATATCCTCATGTGATTTTTCAATAGAATAATAGTCTACGCCCTAAGCAATTTTAACCGTTTGCATTTAACCATTGTTGCAAAAGCTAAGTGGGGAAAAAGTCCATAGCACCTTAACTATGACAACCAGTCGGGGAGAAGTGCGAGGAGTGGGAAATTAATTTTACTGGTGAGCCGCCTCCTCTCGTAACACATGGCATTGCCGCCTATGGAGCTGTGTGTCGGTGTTCTTATTAATATTACTATTGTGTTTTTGATTCATATACGGATTTCTGCGCATCCCGCATAACGAGTACAAACTTATCCC
This sequence comes from Uloborus plumipes, assembly GCA_038373865.1. Classification (NCBI taxonomy): domain Eukaryota; kingdom Metazoa; phylum Arthropoda; class Arachnida; order Araneae; family Uloboridae; genus Uloborus; species Uloborus plumipes. Next base: position 218,332 of record JAXGGA010000415.1, on the reverse strand, counting down.
AGTTTTTAACTCTGAGACAGCCCTTATCTCTCTCTGCTCGCCAATCGGGCCCAAGCTTCCCGTCCGTCACTAATGAAGCAGGTACGCAGAAGCAGATAGTAGCAATAACAATAAAGCCGTATTACACTGCCTTACGAGCCCTAAACGTCGCCTGATAACGAGCATGGAAAAAATAAGCATTTCTCCCCGGGGGCTAGCAGCGCCATTGTCTTACGCGCCGTGAGAGAGAAGAGCCGATAGCATCTGCTTCCTGAGGTAAGAAATCGGTGATTAATTGGCACCCCGGGGTCATTCATGAATATTCGGCGGGTATTGTTTATGTGTGTTAGTGGTGATCGGAGTGTGTGTAGGCTTCTTGTGTTACTATTGTACCCTCTTCTGGATTTATTTAGCTGATTATTGGCGAATGTATTTTCTATATATTGTCAAGTTTGGGTGAATTTACCTGTGCAAGTTTTTTTTCTGTGTTGTAAATAAATTCGTGTTTTGTCATTGACTTCTATTTAATGGATGCCGGAAACGTTGGAGACTCTCGATAAATTTTAACTCTTTCAGTTTTCTCTCTTTAATGCCAAGTGCACTGTGAACATCACAGAAAAAAAAAATCATTTGTTGAAAATAATTTCGATCTAAATGCTGGTTATGTGCTGGTTCTTTTTCTTTTTCTTTTTTTTTACAAGCCAAATTTTCAAGTTTTTGTGCAATAGAAAGTGTTTCAGCGATCGGAAGAAAAGAAAATCCGGCTGTTTCACCCGTAATACTCACCTCTCATTGCACCATCTGACTTCCTTTTATTGCGATCGAAATATGACAAAAAAAAAAAAAACTTGAAAATTTGCCTTGTATCCAAGATGTCATTTGTTATTCCAGATATTTTGCTCCAAAAGTCATTTTTTTTTTTTTTTCAAATCTAAATTAAAATGTACTATTAGATGGAAAAAGGGCCTTGACAACGAGGATAATGACATAGTTGATTTAAAATAAGAGTGAACAATTGATTTGTGTGGAAAAAAAAAATATTTTCCGGTTCCCTCTTAATAGATAACCGAATAACAGCTAGCTCGTTTTATCGTCACCCGCGTTTTTAAGTCTTCTCGATTATAGAAGATTGCAAATATCCTTGCGGGCGGGAAAGCCTTGGAGCAGCTCCAGAGTGACGCACGTATTAGCAGGATTTGGCGTAGGTGGCCTCACTTAATGCACGTGACCTGTTGAACTGCTGGCCGGCAGGTGAGCAGAATGGAATTCCTGCGCGATGATGTTCCATTGGGAGGGTTGAGAGGAAAGTCTTTTAACAGGATGTCTTCGCGCTGTCTTAATGATTTGGCTCTGTCTTGGTTGCAAGTGCGTTTTTGGAAATGATGTGTGTTTGAGCCTTAAGCGAAACGATTATCAACATTTAAGTGGCAGTGAAATTTCTGCTTTTAGCAGTAGTATTTTTTAGTAGAATATGCATCTCTTTGACTATTAACATGTGCTAGCTGTCATAGATGCATTTCCAAGTGCGAAAAAAGTGAAATTTTCCCTTTTTGTCACGGGCCAAAAATGATTGCTATTGTCATTTAAGCCTCATCAGGCCGCAATGCTACAGCGTGAAACAAATTCAAATTATTTCCATGTTATTTAGCTACATAAACTTTTGGTGAGTTTCAAACATAATCGCCCTTTTGCGTCAGTAGCTTAAGAATCAATATTTTCACTCCAAAAATAGTTATACTCATACAGTTTTAATTAAAAAAAGAAACTTGATGTGTGCAGTAGCGTACATAGCGCCCCCGCAACCCCCGCGGCGCGGGGGGGGGAAGGGCGCAAGAGGTTTGAGGGCGCCCGATCCAGAAAAATTGCACTAAAGGTTACACGGGGAAAATTTTTTTACATTTTGATAGGGGGGTGAGGGGCGCACTTACAAATCTTGCTGGGGAGCGCACCTTAGTGTATGTACGCTACTGGATGTGTGTATTTTTTTGCTCTTTAGTTCGAGGCATCACATTCATTTCTAAATTCATTCCTTGCTTTCATATCGTCGTACGACATTTCTTCGTTAATGGCAAACACAATTCTGATCTCATCCATTGAGCTGTGAATTTAGTGATTATTAAATTGCATTTTTGCTTTGTTATTTTTTTAAATATTAAACTTAAAAAAATATATATATATATTGCATGAACGTTTAGAAGTTGATACAAATTATAAGTACTTATTTTACTGACTGCCTTCCCTTTTTTGGAAAGCATCTATATTAGTAAAAAACTCTCCTGGGCTATTCTGACTCATGATTTAAAAGCTTTTCAAAGAAGCAACACTTAAATCTACCAATATTTTCTGCTTTCTCAATAGAATTGAAAATAGAGAATGACTCCCTTTTTGTTTTCTCCTGAGCCGATTTTCCGCCTTTAACAGCTCTCTATTCCGAGGCTTTTGTTTTGGCTCTGTATCTTTTCTTTAGGAACAAATAGAGAGCGAAGAAATGGGTTAGACCTCAAAGTAGTGACCACACAGTTTTTGTTCCGAAAAAAGCGAAACTCATTTCTTAGAATACGTATAATGGATGATTTCCTTCCTGCTCCTTGATGGATGGCTTTCTTGATTGATGAAAGCCCCAGCCTGTAATTGTTCGTCAAAGTCATATATTTAAGGCTTTCGAGAGGGTTATTTATTTTCTTCACACTTATTACGGAAAGCTAATTGAGTTTTTATCACATTAGCCGTTAATGATTGGTAGTGGAGAGTTGCTTTGCTCGAACAGCGCTGTTGGTCGTGTCCAAGCTTCAAGGAACAGCAGTATCCATTGTGATGGTGGGTGTTTATTATGGAATTTCCCACTGTGCCGGATTTTTAACATTGCCTGTTCCTGTTACTGGGTGGAATAAGCCGTGGGATCTGCAGCCACTTAATTCACACTATTTATATATTTCAGAAATAGTGGCGTACATAGTGAAGTACGCCCCTGCAAGTTTTGTGAGTGCGCCCCCCACCCCTATTTAACCATTAAAAAAAATCCGTTTTACTCATTGTGTCTGATTTTCTTAGGTAACGCCTTCCTCGTATTTACGCATGCGTCAAGTCTTCTCTGATCTTACCAAAATTGGGGTGTTAAGTAGGATAATAAGGGGAAGAATAATTAGAAGCATTTTGAGCCGTATCAAACAATGCAGAACGATGCATATTTCAAATACATAGTTTAGTTGAATATGGGTCATTCCACGTCAAATCAACACAATTTTTGACAAAATTTTACCTGACCCCCTCAGATTGTGATGAAATTTGGTACAGAGATAGTGTTCATATAGACATGTTAAAATCTAAAAATTTTTTTGAAAAATACGAAGGGGTTTTGAAGATACAGCGCTGTAAAAGTAACAAAAAGGGGTCAAAACATGTGAAAGACACAATTTTCAAAATGACCTAAAAATTTTTCTAATTGAGGTAGAGACCTGAAACAAGTGCCATTTGACAGCATTTTTAAGGGCCTTTTGAATGATATACAACATGATTCAGTCTAAAAAGAATTTATTTCAATTAAATTTGAATTAAAATTTAAAATTTAAATTTCTCAAAATGCGCCGCCTCAATTTTTTTCAAAATTTTTTATAAAAATGCTTATACACTACTTAAATGGCTGTAAAAGTTTCAAGATGGGCTTAAAATGGATTCATGTTGAAAAAATTCATTGAATAAAGCAGTAATGGATCTACAGCACAATTTAGCATAATATAGCAAGCATGGTTTTAGCACTAAAAAAATATATATATTTAAGGGATGAAATGGATTCAGTTTGATTAGCTAGTTAAATTTCAAGTGGCTGATTCTTAGAGTTTCTGTTGTCACGTCTTTTCTTCTGAATTTTTCTAGGGGAATGGGGGGGGGGGGGAGTGCAATGACTACAGACAATGTAAATACGCCCAAAAATAGCAAAAATTTTCCAATTTAAATGAAAATAGGTTGATTTCCCTATTCCAGAGGTAGCCCCCCTCCCCTTTTCATCATTTATTTATCTATTTACCTATTGTCATGTCTTTCATTTTGAATTTTTCCGGGGAAATGGGGGGTCCACGGCTATTGACTTAATGTAAATTCCAACCATAAACAGCAAAAACTGTACTCATTTAAATGGAAATAGGTTAAAATTTACCTATTTCAGGGAACCTTTCCCATTCTCTATAATTAGCTTTACGTTTTGGTGGGTGGTGCATATACAAATCGTGTGAGTTCCACTCTGACCTGCAAGTATACAATACTTTGGTCTCAGTTCAGCAACTTGCACAAAAGTATCTTAAAATTGTGATATTTATCTTTATAAGATCTCTCTCTCTCCCTCTCTCTCTCTCATAGATCTTATAATCTTCCTAAGCCTCCATCAAGTTAGAGAATCAATTGTTTGAATGTTTTTATATCCCCCTTTTTTGTTCGAACAGATATACAATCTTTCATTCCTGGTAATATTCTGCTAATTTCATCATTTTCACAGAACGCTTATGGTTTCTGCAATGTTAGGAGGAAGACTTTTTCTTGGTTTTTTATTAGGGCTAATCAGGATACCTTTATCTTGTAAGAGTCTTTTTGATTTTCTTAGCAGGTATTTAGGAGCATTGAGAATTCTGGCATTATTTTTCATATACAACATGACTTTGGCAAGCAGGTAAGTATCATTGAATGTTAACATTAGAAGAATCAGCAAATTTAGTTTTCAAATTATTTAAAACGGTTTCTTCAGCTGTTTGAGGCTCTCTCTCAGAATGTTTCAATATTAGTAAATAGTTTGCATTTCAATGCAGCATTGATCTTTTTCATGTTACTTGCTGAATAACCTGTTTTTTCTGATTTCCTTTTGTCGATTGAAGATTCTCCCAATTCTTGTAGTGACACATTTAATGTTTCAACAATTTCCAACTTAGGAGCAAAATTTGGATCACAACTTTCAGAACATAACTTTCTTCAATATTCTGGCCTGAGTCTTCATTTTTCTTTAAAAGAGACAATTCTTTTCTACAAGTATGGCAGATTTTGGCATTTTCTGGAACTCCACTCAAATATTCTTTCATCCAGTCTGCAACATTGTGTAATTTCTTTTTGTCTCTTACCTGTGGTTATTCTTTTTAAATGGATTAAAGCACTGTCTAGTAAAGTATCTTTGATCAGCCATAGTTTAAATTTTAAATAATATTTACATTTTACCCTAGATTTACAAATACTTAATACTTAGACAGCTTTTAACATTAATTTTAGTATATACAAAATAAAAGAATTTGAAACTAAAATTTCAATTTCCTTTGATTCACTTATGCACAAACAGAAACTCAGTATTACCACTATCTCATCAACCTACTCCAATAAGACAGACATCTGACTTTGGGTCTGATCAGAATTCACACTGAGCTTGAAACAAGGAAGATGGCGATTTACAAAATATATCTTGACACCTTACATCTGCCAAATGTATCTTAATATATAGTTTTATTCCTTCTTGCTTGGTTATACCTAATGGAACATTATCTAGATGTGGTAACAAATTTTTATTACATATTTCATCCTTCTTTTGCAATCATGAGATCATCTTAATGACTACCGAATTACTTACAAGCATTTTAATTTTTTAATAGCAAGTTACCATTCAAATAATTGATAACTGGATTTAATATAGTTACATTTTTAAAAATGATGAGTAAGCATACATCAAGATGAATTTCCTCAGATTTATTTATATTAACAAAATTAAAAATACGAAAAATTCCTAGAAGAAAATATTTTTCTGTCTAAATTTTTCCATTAATTATTTCAAAGAATAAAATAATAACAGACTGAAAATATAAGATTACTAGATTTGCAAGCTATTACCTACATTTATGAGTACTCTTCAACATGCAGACCCGCCATTTAGGGAAGAGGGGGGGGGGGAATATTGAAATTAACCTATTTCCGTTCAAATGAGTACGGTTTTTGCAGTTTTGGGGTGGAATTGTCATTGAGTCTGTAGTCGTTGCACCCCCCCCCCCCCCATTCCACTGGAAAATTCAAAATGAAAGAAATGACAACAGGTAAACAGATAAATTAATTATGATATTTGGCTCTCCCTGGAATAGGGATACCAACCTATTTTCATTTAAGTGGGTATAATTTTTGCTGGTTTTGGGTGTATTTACATTGTTTGTAGTCGTTGCCCCGCCCTTCCCCTGGAAAAATTCAAAAAGAAAGACCTGACAACAGGTAAATAAATTAAATTAAATTAATTGCAAATACTATTGAAATCAGCTACTTGAAATTTAACTAGCTAATCAATCTGAATCCATTTCATCCCTTAAATATGTATTTTTTTAGTGCTAAAACCATGCTATATTATGCTAAATTGTGCTGTAGATCCATTACTGCTTTATTCAATGATTTTTTTCAACATGAACCCATTATAAGCCCATCTTGAAACTTTTACAGCCATTTAAGTAGTGTCTAAGCATTTTTATAAAAAATTTTGAAAAAAATTGAGGCGGCGCATTTTGAGAAATTTAAATTTTAAATTTTAATTCAAATTTAATTGAAATAAATTCTTTTTAGACCAAATCATGTTGTATATCATTCAAAAGGCCCTTAAAAATGCTGTCAAATGGCACTTGTTTCAGGTCTCTATCTCAATTAGAAAAAATTTTAGGTCATTTTGAAAATTGTGTCTTTCACGTGTTTTGACCCATTTTTGTTACTTTTACAGCGCTGTATCTTCAAAACCCCTTCATATTTGTCAAAAAAAATTTTAGATTTTAACATGTCTATATGAACACAACCTCTGTACCAAATTTCATCACAATCTGAGGGGGTGAGGTCTGAGCCCTGTGTTGAGTTGACACGGAATGACCCATATGTCAAAAGGATATGATATAGCAAATGCAAGGTTTTAAATGGAAACTTCGGAAAGTTATCATCCACAACCCATATACCCTTTTAAGTGAAACTGTACGCGAGTGCTAGGCGCGGCTTTCGTAAACGGACAGTACAAGTAATATGAACCGACTTTATTTGGCCAAACTAAAATTCGTCAACCGTGACATATACCATTTAAAAAAGGTGCGTTCCCGCATTTTTTTTTTTTTTTTTTGCCCAAGCACAGCACTATTGGCGCAATGGTTTTGTTAGCAACCGGAAATCTCTGAACGTTTACGTGAAATAAAATCATCAGTTTCAATATTCAGTACAAGTGTACTCGCACGGTGCGGCTAATTTGGGACAGAGGGAGTAACCGTATTTTCATTAGTAGAGTAAATTTCGCTCCTGGTTAGTCTATTGCTCTTTTTATCGATTGATGACTCACTGCCGGGTTTTTCTGCTCTTGTGATGGAACGCGCCCACACGGATGAAAAACACTGAAAGGAATTTTTTGCTCAGGATAGTCCTCGAAAACATGTCTTTCATTTGTTTTATAAACTTAATGTCTATTTTCGGAGGTTAGTACTGTTTTTCTATTTTCACATCGAGAGACTGTTTCATATCCTGTGTAACCAAATAGCTTGATCTCTTTCAGAGTAATAATATAACGGGACATACAGCTTTCATTTTGCCGTTTTTCCTGTATAAAATAAGTTTTGGAGGGAAATTTGGACCAATGAGCAGTTTGCACATGTGAGGAATATGCAATATTTAAGTTGATTTCGATAAATTATGACTCACCATTTCCGAAAATATGCTTTTCCATGCAAAAAAAGCTTTGTCTTAATAAATATTAAATTTTAAAGTGAGAGAAAATTGACGAAAAGTCACGTGACGCGAAAACGCAACGTGATTGGCCTGACGTCATTGTGCCCTTTGCTACTTTGTTTACGTTTTCGCTACGGTAGTATGCTGGCGAAAGCAATGATCGGTGTTTTTGTCAGGTTCAATAATGTTCTAATATAGCTTTTTATTGTGTTTAATAAATGCTGTGTCCCTTCTAGATTGTAATAGACAGTTATGAGTGCCAAATAGTGTGTCTTCGGCAGATGTGAGATTGTTTACTTCGCTCAGTGCCGGTTCTACAATTTTTCTTAAGCCGTTGCTAAATGTAGGAAATGCCCATTCTCCATCAAGTTTTTATGGTTTTAATTTCCTACGCAAAAATGAATGTTCAACTGCTGAAACGAAAAAAAACGTATTTTCGCTACATTTTTATATCTGCAGCCTAAATGGAATGTGAGCATTATATTGGTGGAGTTTAAATTAGTACGTTCGAACATTTTTCTCGTTCATAATTTTAAATTGGGAGTACACTCATGGTTTTTACTGTAAAGCTATCCTATAACTTGTTTCAATAACCTTATTGAACTACCTAAAAATAAAAGAAAGTACATATCTACTTTACATGGTTATTTTCTAGCTGAAAACTTAGCTATAATTATTAGACTCTTGGTTTTTCTGGTTTGAAAAATATGATTAAAAACCTTTGGTGGTCAAAGCCAACAGAATGTTAATTGAATTTGACATTGACTTCCTTTTATCTTTATCATGAACAAGGAGTGAATGTTTAATAATTAATTGCATTTTCTTATTTGCTCAATAATTACCATTCTTTCATTAGTGCATTATGTAACATTAAAGTAAATAAAAATAAAATGCAGCTCTCTCTTTGGAAATGAAAAGTTCAGAGCTGAAAAATAGTCGTTTGGAAAAGAAATCTAACTCATAATTATAAGGTATAAAATTGTAAAGCTTCATTAAACTGCTTCCATGCTTCTACTGTGTGCACAGTATAATCCAATAAAAATCTTGGTTGATCTAAAATCAGTAGAATGCTGACTAAATCCGATATTGATTTCCTGTGTACTGAGTCATAGATCAAATAACTACTGCTTAATTTTTAATACTTAATTATATTAGCTTCATAATTGTTATAATTTAATTTTCCATTGCATTATGCAGCATTCAAGTAAATAAAAAAATTGCATGGCGTAATTTTCACTTTAATCGTTTTTTTTTTTTTTTTTTTTTTTTTTTTTGTGTGTGTGTGTGTTACACAAAAATAAACAAATAAAATACAGACCTCTCTGTGGAAATGAAAAACTAAGAAATAAAGCATAGTAATTTGGAAAACAATTTCCAACACATAATTCCAAACTACAAGAATGTAAAGCTTAATTTCTACCTGCCATAGTTTTATAACATAATCAACATGGTCCAATAAAAACCTTATTAACTGGATTAAAATCTACTTCCTGCTATTTTGGTCATTGATCATGAAGTTAATATTTAATAATTGATTTAATTACTTGCTTAATGATTACCTCTATTAAAGTGCTCATTGTGCAGTATTTCAATATAAAGATAAATAAATAAATAAAAATTTAAAATAAAGAACAAATGACTCTTTTTTTTTGGGGGGGGGGTATTGAATCTGAAGAAAATACTGAAAAATAACTTAGTCTCGCAAGCTGTAATTTTCGTGGAAATTGAGAAATCAGCATTTCGCAAGCGGAAAATTTCGCGAATTTTAAATTAACAAAACCGAAACTTGAGAAAAAAAAAATTCTCGAACTTTCGCGATTTGGGCCTTGCTGACGAAAAAAGGAGCTTTTTTGTAAATATGAAAATAGTGATGTGAAAAACCAACTACACCATGCAATACGAGGTACAGATAAATTGGCCTCTATGGTTATTAAAGTTAATAGATATAATTTGTTTAAAATTGGGTGATAAGTCAATTAAATGTTGAACTGGATTCACTGTTAATTTTTTATCTTTGTTATGAAATCAGAAACTGATATTTAATTATTATTATCCTATCAATTAGTGTAAAAACTAGTTCAATTTTGATATTTTTACTGCTAAAAATGTACCTATTATTCTCACACGGCAAAAAAACTAAATTTTTCTTAATATTTAACATTGAAATTAGAAATAACTTATTTACTTGCCGAAAAGTGATCCTCACAGCACCAATGAAAGGTTTTGTTGGATAGTTTATTGTTCTTTTTCTCATCCGTTTTCACTGCATTTATCCATGCTTTTCGTTTGGTAGGATCTTTAAGAACGCCAAAAAAAAGCTTGTCAAGCGTATTATAGGTTGTATTTTTGCAACAAGGGACAAGGCAATACTTATAACTACCCTTTTTAGTCTCTGCAATGCTCTAAATTTTATAAATAGGTAGTATTTATCAAAAGTAGGGAACCACAACTCTAAAACGCAAGCCGAATCGGTCTTCTACTAGCGATTGTGACGTCACATCAGCGGCCATCTTGATTGCAGTGTTTTCCCGCGAAATTTTTAAAGTCAACTTTAAATATTAATATCTTTTCTCACAGAGATCGTATAATTTAAACATAGGTATCGTTTTTCACGGCTTTTTCTGCTCTACATTTTGGAACTAAGAACGAAAAACGTGCAAAGAGCTCATTGAGTTTACCTTTTGCATTCATATTATCTGTGTTTAAATATATAATTTACAATAGAACGTGAAAAATCGCACCAAGGGCGGACCCAGAACTTGTGCAAGGGAGGGGCGGTTGACTTTATTAGTTACTTTTTACTATGCATACTGGTTTGTAAATATTGATTACAAAAGTTTTGGACTTCAATTTCGAAACATTTCCGGAGGAAAACCCAAATTTCCTTCCTTCAGAGGTTTGGAAAGCCTTAACTTAGATTTTCTCCAATACAGTCGACCTCCATATATCAAATCAGCAACTTGCTGGAAAAAAGTTCGATGAAAAGGAGTTCGAAACTCCATTTCTAATTTATTTGAGAATTACAATACATGAAAGTTAATGAGTAAGAAAAGAATTAAAAACAAAAATTGGCATTTATTACTTACAAAACAGTTATCCTGTTATTGGTTACAATGACCTTAGTTCCATTTCTTAAAATTGAAAAAAGAACGACGAAACTCTTGCTGAATAGGAAGCTTTGTGACAAGTTCCCTAACGAAATGTTTTGCATTTATTCAGTAAACTAAAAGCTTCATCGGAAACATTTTTCTTCTGAACTGACGTTTAGGAAATGTTTCAAACGCCTCTCTCTCCTTCTGGCATTTCATTCTCTGATGGCTTGATAGTTTACAACTTTTCACTGAAACTTAGCATAGTTAGAAATGTGGAACAAAGATTAGAAAAGAAAGGAATTCCCAGGAATTGGTTTTACGGAAAAAGCCACAACCTTAAAATCGGAAAAAAATTTGCTTGCTTCTTCCAAAAATGCAGAAGTTTTTCCATTTGTTTGCACCCCCCTTAACCGCAACTGGCTACTGGGGCTCATAGTAAAACAATCACTAATTTATGTTTACTCCTGACTTTAATTTTTATGATGCAAACGGCCCAAAATCGAACAAAATGTCTCACTATGTCCTAAAATGATTCCGATACATCGAGATTTTTCGACACATGAAAACAGTTTTTCTATGTAATGAACATGGAGATTCCCTCCTAGAGCGATAAATTTAAAATTTCGATTTGTGAAAATTCGATATGTGACTTTCTTCAGGTGTGTCACGCGATTTTAAATCTCTTCCTGTCCGTTACCGAACACAGTTTTCCATCGCCAGAGCTTTCAAAACATGATTTAAAACCAATCCAGCTCTCGCAATCAGGTGTACCTTATCGCGCCAGATGAATCCGTTTTATTTGCTCTAAACACGCTTTCCGATTTGGCCTAATCCCAGAGCGTCTTGCGCCTGTCATGCTTTGGTAATCACCTTGTGGAATCCCAGGGTTATTGTTCTTGCTGATTAAACCGAGCATTCCTGGCTCGCTGCCAGCCTCCACCGCGATATATGTGATTCATTCATATACCGGAAAAGGGGCTCTTTGCCATGGAACTTGTACTGGACCACCAGGGTGGCGTTAGGATTCCTGGAGAGTTTTTTTTTTTTTGCTCATGTACTTGGCATTCAAAATCTTGTTTCCTCGAAAATAAGAATCGGTCTTCCATTAATTTTTGTTGTGAAAGGAAAGGCAAGTTGAGGCTTACTTTCGGGGATATCTTGCTGTTTTCAAATCATGGCAATAATTGTTTGTACTTAAAGTGCACATTTATTCTAGTTCAAACAGTACATTTGTTCAAGTTTAAGACATATATTTATTAAGTTCAGTACATTTGCTCCCTTTCGTTAAACATTCAAGAATGAACAAAGTGCAACATTCATTTAACAATAAGTTACCACCCGTATGCCAGAATACACGAACATCCGATCTGTCTCGTCCCATAGTGCTTGTTATTTTTAATGACCATCTAACAGGGCTTATTTTAGGGGTAAACTTGCACATTGGGAATACCCAGAAAAATCATACTAGGGGATTTTTTTAAAATTAGGACTTAATTCTTCTCGGGGAAACTCGGTAAAATTAGAGAAAAAAGAAGTGCTGAACTTTTTTCTAATGCACGAACATTTACCTGCTTGCTAACTAACCTGCGTGCTCTAGAAGACTGCAGAGGGGAGAGTCTGATCACACCAGTCTGTTGCTAAGTCAGCCTTGCCCTCAACTATAGAGAGAAACAACTGCTGCGGACAGTAGTTGATTTAACTGGTTTGGGGGCCCTCAACTTCAGACTGCAGAAGGTCTGATCTATATAGTGGTCGGCAGTAGCGCGCTACAAGTAGCGAAACTACTGTAGTAGCTACATTTTTTAGTAGTTTGTATTGTAGCGCACTACTTAAAAAAAAAAAAAAAGTAGAGTAGTGAGTAGCGCGATGCAAAAAAAATAGTAGTTTGTAGCGATTTCTGAAAACTTTTAAATTAAAAGAATAAATAAATAAAAGAAAAAAACTTAATAAAAAAGAGAACGATGGAGAAAAACAATGGTTCTTGTGGCGAATATTCATAAAAAATGTTAAAAAAATCTAAAAAGGACAAATTTTAGCAAAAAAAGAAGTAACAAATAAATTCAAAGACGATTCCTATTTCTATTCCATATTCAAATGATGAAATTTGTTAATGTAAACCACTTTTTGATTATTTTTTTTTTTTTTTTTGGTCGATCTTCAAATGGTGTATTCTTTTTATTTATTTATTTTTTAAAAAATAGCGAAGTAGCAACTACATTTCAAAAGTAGTGTAGCTCGCTACATTAAAAAAAAAGCAGTTGTAGCTGTAGTTAACTACATTTATGAGAAAGTAGTTGTAGTTGTAGTTCGCTGCGAAAAATATGTAGTTTTTCCAACCACTGCTCTGATCACACCATTATGTCTGTTGCTAAGTCAGCCTTGCCCTCAACCATAGAGAGAGACAACTGCTGCGGGCAGTAGCTGGTTTAACTTATTTGGGGGCCCCTCTTTCATCACAGAACTATAAAACCTTTATCATAAGCATTTTGAATTCCCAATTGTGCTTTCATATGGTTGTGGGTTGACACAAGACATCAATAATTCGAAACCAGTGCCGTTTTCTTCCCAGTCCTCGGAATACGGAATCGCCCACTTCCAAAACTACAATGTTTTTTCAAGTGTTTAATTACAGCTTAATCCTTTACAAGGGCGGATCCAGAGTTTTTTCAAGGGAGGGGCGATTGATTTTTTTTTTAACTTTTTGCTCTGCGTACTGGTTTACAAATATTGAACACAAAAGATAAAGGATTCGGACTTCAATTCCGAAACATTTCCGGGAAAAAGGCCTAAACTTTCTTTCCCCCAATTTCATTAAAACTAGCATAAAACTGAATGTTTAGAACTTCAACATCGAAGAATTATCGGTGAGAGGAATACCTCAAGGGAGGGGCGATAGCCCCCATCGCCCTTCCCTTGTATCCGCCCCTGATCCTTTATGTCCCAAACTAATTTATCTAATTTTGAAAATCAGTAGGGTGTAAGACCCCCTACGCCTTCGGGCCCCTAAGAAAACTGTTTCCGATTGCAAATACCACTGCCAGCCTCTCGGCGAAGTACAAGGAGTGGTACTTAAAAGCTTCAGAATGATTCCAGCCATACAAGGATTCATAATATTAAATTAATATAAGCGGGACTTCTGAGTCCCGTCGGTGCGAAAAGGGTTAGTCTGGTATCCTTTCCCTTCCATTTGTTGACAAGCATCCTTTCTTTTTTTGCATTTTAATCATTAGGCCATTCCACGAAAAAGCCTTCATTTTGTCTTGCGTGCAAGTGACAACTCATATTAAAAAACACGATATTAAAAAAAGTATTGAGTTTGATATATTCATGTGTGATGGGCATTTGTAACATGGAACACAAACTAGATTGGTTTCGGGTAAGCTCTGCTCCGTTGTGTTCTTGTTGAGCCGTTGTTTCCTAATCGTTTTCGTCTAATACGCTAGTCAGAAGCCTTTTGCCGCTCTATTAACCTGATCGTCTGCAGAATGAAGGGCGTGTGATGTGCGGGGAGGAGCTCAGTTCCTTGGAGGAAGAGGTCAAGGATGAGGGAATTAGAAAGATGGAAGATTTCTTCCGATTTGCTGGAGTTTCGATTCGAGGCTCTTATTTTTCTCTGGCAATGGCTTGGGCTGCTTTTGACTCATTGCCAACAGCTGATAAAATTTCTATTTGTAGTTTTGTTACTTCCTGTTGTTGCACTCCTTGGTACTGGCGCATAAAATGAAGCAAAAAACTTATTTTATCGGGGATAACAATTAAGTTGTAAACAAAATGTGCAAATAAATATATTAGCTTGAACGAAAAAATGTCATTGTTTAGTTTAATCTATGGTGACAATTGATGTTACGAAAAATTAATGTCGATGTTTCTGCGTGATAGTTATTTTCATTGTTGCATGTTCGTTTTTGTCAACTTCTACTTTCACTCCCTTTTTTAAAAGATGAATGTTTAGTTATTCAGTTTGTATTAGAAGTTGATTGTGTTGTGTAACGAGCTACTTTTCATAATTTGATAAGTCATTTGTTATTACAGCTCAATTGTTAGGGGGGGGGAGGCTTGAAAAAAAAAAGATATGAAGCAAAAGCTTAGGTTTTTTCTCTTTCTATCATGTTTCAGAGTGAGTTTGCAACAAGAGGAGGGGATGGAGGGAAAGGTGGAGTGGCACTTCGTGACACATAGGGAATAGTCAAGTTTATCTAAAAAAACTGACATTATTTATGGATAGTCCATTAAATAGGTAAGCTTAAGGCATCCTAGAGTTCATTGACATTAATAACGTTCCATTACTTAGAATTACGAAGGAATTGATTAAGCTTTCATCACATTGCTGCTTAAGAATTAAAAGTACGTGGCTTTTGTTCTGCTGAATCATTATAATCACGTGGATCGATTGTGTACTTATTTTCCCCCTGCCTCAGTCTGCCATAGTGACTTTTTTAATGTTGGGGTTTGTATTTCCTGTGCGTGTCTTTCTCTTCAGTTGCTATGGTTGTGTTGTTACCTGTTCTAAAATTATCAGACATGTTTCGCGCTTTTTGCTGCAATCTATTAATCATAATTGTCTCCAATTTGCCTGTTATGCATGTTATTTTTCTTTTTTTTTCTGTTTAGTAAGAACCCAAGTTTTTTTCGCTTTGGAAGTCAGTGAGTGGATTTCGTAATATTCTGTGTGGGGGGCAGGGTGTCAGTGATTTAAATCAATTGATTTAAATCAGTGATTTAAATCGCGATTTAAATCAATTGATTTTTTTAAAAAAATCATTGATTTAAATCACTTTTTATTTTAATCCTTAAAAAATTCTCTTGGACAATCCCAATTTCATTATTTTTACCATTTTCTTTTAGAGCTTTGATTTCCATCTAATAAATGGAAAAGTAATCCTATTCATCCCCCCTCCACAGATGCTGGAAGGTTGCAGTCCAAATAATATGTATGCACAAATAGTGCTATTTGTTGTCTAATATGTGAAATAAAGAAAATACATGCAGGTGCAGGGCAGGTGTTGCAAAGAGTGAATTGAGGAGGGAGGGACATGATAGAATATGTGTGATATACTTTCAGTGATAAGAAAAAACAAAAACAACCAAACAGAAGATGAAATTTCTATGGCTTGCATTAGCAACTGGGAGGGGGAGGGGGCAGTCTTTATTAGTGGCTGAAACTGATCATATTCCAGCTTTACAAAACAAAAGCAAAATAAAGAGGGGGGGGGGCTGAATGAAGTGAGGATTGCGTTAAGCGTTGAACTTCCTGCCCCATATGATTTTTATCCTAGCTAGTAGACAGGATTATTTTCGGATTGGCTCCTAACACTTTTTTCTGGGTTTCTTACTGGTGAAGCTTTACTTCAAAGGTGTTTTTGTCTTTTTAAAAACTTAAAGGTAAGTTGTTCATAAAAAAAATTAATTAATAACTGAAGTTTCTAATTTTTTTTAAAAAAATCAAAAAAATCCGATTTAAATCAAAAAAATCTGATTTAAATCAAAAAAATCCGATTTTTTTGATTTTTTTAAAAAAATCATTGATTTTTTTACACCCTGGTGGGGGGAATTTTTTTTTTTAGATTTCAAGGGTTACTTTTTGTTTTTAAAATGTTTTTATTTGAACCAAAAGGCTTGATGGTTCACTTATTGTTATCCCCTAAATCCTCCTTATCACTATTTCACGAATTTCTCCTCCCCTCAAAGCGTGAGATCATTTTTTGTACGATTCCTAATAATAAAGCCAAGAGAAGATATATAGCAATGAAATGTTTATTGTAGTTTGTACTTAAATTTGAGGGAATGATTTATTTTTTGTGATGGAATTGGCGTGTGTGCTAAGGAACTTCCTCTCTTCAACAATCTACAGCTCTGATAAAAAAAAAATAAGCGCTTATTTTCTTGTCATTAGAAGCAATGAGAAATAATGTGCTGAAGCTTGCAAAAATTTTAAACTTTACTCCCCCCAATAAAAGACACGTTATTTTCCCATTAAAGCACTTCTTTGAAAAAAATTATTGTGGGAATCTTTCGACTGGGAAACCAAAACTACTTTTAAAGTTTTTGTAACTGAGCATTTTTTTAAACACAGGTTCCACTGTTCTGTAATAAAGATGGCAAAACCGATAACATGCTGTATTTATATTCTTTTTCTCTCGCTCGAATTGTAAAACTTCCGAGAAATGTGCCCTAATTACAGCTTCCAAGTATCATTTAAATGGCCGGGTCTGCACGCGTTCCGCTCGCTTTTTACGCCTTTTTCTGTAATTGCCATCTCCGAAAACCGAAGAAGAATGGAACCGGGTCACGTGGTCGTCTTCAGTCATGAATATTGGGAAACGTCACGATCTTGCACCGTTTTCCCGGCGACTGTTATACCTCCGCAAGAGAGAAAAGGGCTAAATGAAATTTAAAGAATGTGGTTGAACTGGCGTTATTTTCTTGTCATTGAATTAAACCTTTCAAATTACGTCACGATTAGCGAATAATGGTTCGCACATCCAGTGTTGTAGTGCGTGGGATGTAGGTTGTAAAATTTCTTTGTAGACAACGTTGTGGTTTTATTCTGACATTACTGGAGGAGCATTTAAGCTCGCTACAATCGGGGCTTAATTTGCACGGGTATTGGGTTCCTGCCAGGCCCGTCATTCAGACCCCCTTGCCTGACTTTGAGGAATGTATGTGCAAACAAGTGAGCGTGCTGCTTGTTTTTCAGATTGAATTTGCACCTGAATTACCCCCTGGAAGAATTTGAATTGATTTTCCTGGCTTCTGAACTTTTTCGTTGTGAATTCTCCCATTTTGCGAAATTTTGGCTATTTATAAGTGCAGGCCCGTCATTTTGAATTTTCCCGGGGGAGGAAGGTGGGCAAAGGGTATATACTAAATGCAAATTGCACAAACAAAAACAAAAATCATACCTACTTACATGCAAAAACATTAATTTCTCAAAGCCGGGGTAGGGGTTGAGCTGATCCACCAAACGACGGGCCTGTTTCTGTGTAAAAAGAACTGTAGTGCGTCCACACTTCTGTAAGAAGGTTGAGCCCTGGTTATAATATATTCTTTATTTAGTTGCTTTTTGTTTATTTGCTTATGCCCTTGTTAAGTTTTTTTTTTTTTTTTTTTTGTATGTTGCTGTAGCTGTCTTTCAATCTTGCCACTAAAAAAAAAAAAAAAAAAAGAACCCTAACACAAAGTTGCCCAAATAGAATTGCATTGCAGGCACAACTTCGAGGTTAATGAAGGAAACTGTTCCCTGCAGCCCCAAAACACGTATCAGCCATTCTTATTGCTGTTTACGAAATGCATTTTAAACACATGCATTTAAGTTACATGCATTTAAAATCATTTTTTTTTTTTTTTGAAAGCATCACTAAAAAGCCACCAAAACAGTTTGTATAAGCAAGTTTACAATGCGAAAAAGTTTTTAACAGTGACATTGACATGCATTTATTCAACGTAATTTTTGAGCTCTGTAACTTAAAATTTTCAAGTCTGTCATTCCCATTAAACGGTTGTTAAGGTTGGCAACAATGCTTTTAAAAAGAAGCTTAGATAGCTGTGCTCTAAATTTAGTCATAACTGTTTTTCTGGTACAAGGTTTTGCGTGATAACGCTCTTCTAAAAAATGTTCTGTGGGAACGTTTGTTCTAGAAAAATTTCTTGCTTACGTAAGTAGTTCTTGAACGTATGTTTAGTTTTAAGGTCTATTGCGTTATCATATCTAGTTTATTTTTGTAACAACTTGTAGGCGTTATTGGATAAGACATTGTATCTTGTATTGTGTGTTGATGCAAACAGTCATTTAAAATGAATGAATTTTTGAATTTTTAAATGTGTTATTTGTTTAATAAAAGTTTTTATCGCTGTTTCCAAGAGATGCAGGAGTTTTACATTGCAATTAAGATTCTATATTTTTCGACGATGTTGGGACTTAGATATGGGCTCTTTTTGGTATAATCAGTATGATTGATAAACGGGGAAAGCCTATTTATATTTTCCAGAATCCTTATACAGTAAATCCTCATAAATCCGTACCCATTAAACCAGATTTGGCTTTATCTGGACAACTATTTAGGTGCATTAAGACGCGTGTTAGCGCAACGCATTTTATTAATTTCTCCCTATGCAGTTTTGTAATTCATTCTTATGAATTCAGAATCAATTTCTACGATTCGTACTTTCATTGATACGGACGAAACTTGCATTACAACAAGTGTTCTGTAGTTGGAGGGGGGGGGGGGGTGCCGCTTCTCGAAATATTTGGTTTATTACTATAAAACAACGTGCAAATTTCATGTACATTTTGTTCAAACGACTTAAACTTATTTTATGATTTTTATATTAAAGCTGCTGCAAGTAATCTAATCGACTATTTTGGACTAACGAAAATTCGCGTAGGACATCTATTTTATGAAAAAAAAAGGCGTTCCTTAGAATACCCCCCCCCCCCACAAATACAGCACAGCTTATAGACGGCTGGTGCACCAAAAAATGGGGGGTCTAAAGAAATGTAGGGGGTTAAAGGGCAGAACTTCTGAAGTTTTTTTTGTAACTGGAATAGTACATAGCTGATCAAATGTCCTCTAAAAAATGCGGTATATGACCTCAAAAGTGAAGATGAATGGCAGCCGTGTACCCCCCCCCTCCCCATGGGGTTCAAAGCTTCTTTCTTGTGAAGCAACATGGAAAAGAGCCTATTGTTTGGAATTTTCAGCTTTTATTTTCTTGTAATTATCAATTCACCGAGGAAAAAATCATTTTTTAATCAATATTTTTTACCTCTGAAAAGTGAGGGCCCTTTACTGTTTGAAGTGAGGGGGCAGTCAACCCCCTTCCCCCCGTTTTCGAACTGCCTAAATCGAGCTGTAATGTTTTTTGCGATACTTTCTTACCAACTATAGTTATCCCATTATGCTCACCTGATTCGCCAACGAATTGCGATAGTTAAAATTAAAGCTCTTCACATGTAATGTTTTGTTCTGTATGCAGGGCTGTCATTTCAAGGTTTTCCGGGGAGGGGGGGAGGGGCAAAGGGTCCAAACACAATGCAATTTCATCGGAAAACATTAAACCACGCCCACTGACATGTAAATACACTGATTTCTCAAAGCCAGGGGTGAGGGCAATTGACCCTCCCCCCTGACTCCCCTAAATGACCGGCCTGTCTGCATGAATAAATCTTATAAGAATTGTTCCAATTAAAACTTTCTTATGTGTAAATACATGCTAGCTACAGCATGCTTAGTTATTTTAAACATTTGAACTAATGGAAATGTTAATCGAATTAAAGAAGAAAAAAAAAAAAACATTTACTGGCGATTGAACTCTTATTGCCTGGCGACCATTAAGTAGCTGGAATGGATGTTTTCCACAGCGTTTATTATCTTGAAATATATTAATGGCTGTAAAGTATGTTGTATTTGCATAATATTTTGAAAATTGATCGCTGCTACAAGAAGATAATTTAAATAGCAAATTAAAAGGTTACTTTTTAGCTTTTTAGCTTGTGTTGTGTGTAACTCTTTCCAAACTATTGATTATTTCTAAGTAGATACAAGGCTGCTAATGTTTTTCTTTCAGTGCAGTTTAGTTTACTAAATTGGCTGTCTATTATAAAAACTGATCATTTTCCTGTGCTCCATTGCTTACGATTTGATTTCATTTACAAAACAAACTAATAAAGACTCAAGATCGGATTAATGCATTAATCCGGTTACTATTTTGAAGAGATCTATTTTAATTGAATGTAAACTGTTAACTGTTTTCAAAGAATGCAGTGCAATGGTGTTTTTAGAGTTTCCTAAAATGTTGATAAACACATGAAAATTCTTTGTTATTTGAAGCCCTTTTCTAACTTTGGTGTATCTATAGTGCTACTCTGGTATGTTGGCCTGGGACATAAAAGTAATGTTTTCCTTTTTTCCGATAATAGGAAAGGATAATTGGTACTGAATTGGAGTTGGATTACTTTCTCAGTCGCTTTGCAAAAGTATTCCAACCGAAATCCACTGCAGTTACTCGAAAAGAGGGAAACATTGTCAAGGTCATAGCTTAACTTTTCAGAGGAGCACTATACTACCCTATTGTTTAATTTGATTATTGCGAATTTTTTTAGGCTAGGTTTTTTTAGTTTACTTGATCAAATTTGAAATAAGTTATTACACATGTTTTTTTAGTTTCTACCAATTTTCTTCTGATTTCTATCGGTTATGACCAATTCTGCCCCTGGCACGGCAAACTACTGGTTTCTGCAGGCAAAAAGCCAACCCTGACTAATTCATTAGCTACCTAGTGTTTGTGATGTGACTATTCGCAGGAATTTTAATGAAATTGTGTTGTTTGCTTCCCCTGCAGGTAAGAAAGCGAATGGTGCCATGAAAACTGGCCCCGTGGGCTCGAACTCCCGGTCGCCCACCCCTTCCCCCATGGAGGGCAAACACAGCCGCTTCGCCATGCTCGGCAGGCTCTTCAAGCCCTGGAAGTGGAAGCGGAAGAAAAAGAGCGACAAGTTCGAGCAGACCTCCAGAAGTAAGCGTTTCTGTCTCTCTCTCTCAAAAAAAAAAAAAAAAAAAAAATAGAATAAATAAGTTGAGTAAAAATAGACAACGTTTAAAAAAGTTCAAATATATCCATTAAAAAAAGTTTCAAACTCAGCAAACAGCTGTTTTGGGGCTATAAAATGCAAGCCCCATCATCAGTGTATAAAAATACAAAGAAAAAGACAGGTTCACATGCCAAAGACTTGTCAAGGTTCACTTGAGTTGCTGAGTTTTAAACTCTTTTTAATGGATATATTTGTACTTTTTAAAACATTGTCTATTTTTACTCATTTCCTATTACAGGGGTGATTGTGTTCCGGTATTTTACTGGATTTCCGGTATTTTCCTGATTGATTCTGGTATTTTCATGTTCGAAAATACCGGAAATAAAATATTTTTAATTATGCTTTTGTCTTCCCACCTTCGGTATTTTTAGCCTACTTTCCCGTTAAAAACAAAAGAAAGACGAAAAAAGTATTAAAAGTAGCTTAATGCATCTAAAAAATATCGCCAAGTAAAAAAAATATCGCCAAGTAAAAAAAATATCGCCAAGTCCAAAAAATATTGCCAAGTAAAAAAAAATATCGCCAAGTCCAAAAAATATCGCCAAGTAAAAAAAAATATCGCCAAGTCCAAAAAATATCGCCAAGTTAAAAAAAATAAAAAGGTAAAATGAATATCGAAAAATTAAAAATTTGAAAGTAGGGTATTGAGATGGGGAATTTGTGTGTCTGTCGGTCTGTCTGTCCCCCCTAATAACTTTTGAACGAACATTCCGATTTGGACAATTTTTTTTTTTTTGTTGGAAAGATCTCGGCGAGTACAGCTCATTCCCGTATTTGATTTTTCGATTTGAACAATTTTTGGTTCAACTTTGAACCGTTCAAACAACCTGTCCCGCGATGCTAACTTTTGAGTGAACAGTCCGATTTGAACAAACTTTTTTTTGTTCGAAAGGTCTTATCAAGGATACTTCATTCCCGTATTTACATTTCCGATTTTAACAATTTTTTGTTCAACATTGAACCGCTCAAGCAAGCTGTCACCCCTAATAACTTTTGAGTGAACAGTCCGATTTAAATAAACTTTTTTTTTTTGTTCGAAGGATCTCAGCAAGGATACTTCATTACCGTACTTAAATTTTCAATTTGAACATTTTTTCGTTCAACATTGAACCATTCAAGCAACCTTTCCCCACCTAATAACTTCTGAGTGAACCATCCGAATGGAATAAACTTTTTTTTTTGTTGGAAAGATCTCGGAGAGTACAGCTCATTCCCATATTTGATTTTTCGATTTGAACAATTTTTAGTTCAACTTTGAACCGTTCAAACAACCTGTCCCACGATGCTTTCAGAAAAAAAATTTAACATTAGCACCTACGGGGAATTTAAGTTGAATGTTGATCCTGAACTTAAAGTCAGATTTCCTTCAAACTAACTTTGTAAGAAAATGGTTTTGATAAATAATGTTTGCAAAGTACTTTTCTGAGTAATCTTCTGTGAGGACTCTGATTCCGACTCCGACTCCGCAAACATGGCGGAAATGCAGGCTCAGAAAAAAATGACTGACTGTGCAGACGATTTTTTGATTATTTATTCATTTGTTTTATTTTATTTATTTATTATTATTATTATTTTTGGCAGACGATTTTTTTTTTGTAATAAAAATGTTTCATTCACAAGGGTGTTTTATTCTTTGTTTGTATTATTAAAAGTGAAATTCGAGACATTTTATCAACGGACGAGTTTTTTTTCTTTTTTTTTTCCTTTCTTTGATAAAATGTGTTTTGATGTACTTTGTACTTTTAATTTTTTTTTTTTTGAAAACAATTGAGGAATTTTTCTACGGAAGAACTGTAACAGTTACATTCTTTAAAAGGTGCGACAAAACTTTATTTATTCATTTATTTACTTTTTATGTGTCTATTTCATCTGATGAGAGGGGTATATTTTGCTTTTAGAAATCAGCTTTAAGTGCTAAAAAGGTATGTTTGACATAATTTTTAGTCTCAGATAATTAAGAGAACAATGATCAGATGCTAGAATGCCGATGACCATGTACAGTAAAGTAGGCTGGTTTAGTTCTTGACAGAACTTCTTGTTATTTTTCGAATTTTCGGTGATTTTCCGATAATGACTAATAATATTCATCGAACAAAAATGTTAAGATGCCATTCTTTTTGTTTTTGACTAAAAACTGTTTGAAACTATTCGAATGTATGAAATGTGTCTTGTTTGTTTATGAAAGGCAATTTATTATTAAATATGTATAATTATAAAATTAAGTGTGCTTAAATAATAGGGCCTTGGTTTTTTGAAAGAAGCCCCCTCCCCCCCCCCCCCCCCACACACGCACACACATTTTCTCTTCAAAACTTTCAGGTATTTTTTCATGAACTTACAATCACCCCTGCTATTACAAAGGTTTCGACTGCTGTTTTATAAATAAACTAGCTGATGTGCCCGGCGTCACACGGGTTTAAATGCAACATGCCAAATCCAAGAAAATAAATATGACTTTCAACTAAGCCCAGTAGAATCATATTTCTCAAAGCTATTTTTTGACCATGCGGTAGATTAATTGGGTGTGAAGAAGATCAAGAGATCAAACTTAAATGCGTTATTTATTTTATCCGTGTGATTTTACAAAAATCATTTTCTATTTTCTAACTGTTGCCAACATTAATTCTCTTTTTATTTAGCCCCGTTACGATTATTGGCACAGATGAATATAAAAATCCTAAGAAAACAATAAATTTCATACTTATTCCAGAGAAGCATCAATTTGAGAAGTTATTTCAACAACATTAAAAATGCAAATCAGCATTATTTCAGAATTATTGTATGATGGAAAGAGCTGTTTGCTATTAATATTACTTACTTTTTTATTATCTGTAAGATAAAGAGTTGTGAACTCTTACTTCATAACCTTCAACCTTGCCTTGAGAGTGCAGCACTGTTTCTCTTTTTTTTTTCAAATCAACTATGCTGAAAAATGTGATTGGGCACAGCGCTACCCTAAATGGATGTGCATGTATAAGAACATTTTTCTTTCACATATGATGTATTTTAAAATTCAAGGGCTTTATTATATACTTGGCATTTGTTAATATATATTTATTTTAAATCCTGTAAAAAGTATTTTTTAGCAGTATTTATTTATTATCTGTTATCCTATTAATGTTTACTAATCCTGCTTTTCGATTACAGCTCTTGAAAGAAAAATATCAATGCGTTCTACCAAAGATGAGCTTATTAAAAAAGGTGTTCTTTTGCCAGACGGTACTGAAAAAGATCACGACAGCAAAATGAATGGTAATTTGTATTTTGATTTAGCAAAAATATTAGAAAGCAGCTAGTTCTATTATGTTTATAAAATTTCTCAACTTTTGGTGATGAATAATAATTTAATGTCAGCACCAGGTTTTATGAGAGGACCAAGAGAAAGTTTGATCTTATCTCTTAATTTTGTTTCCTTAACCCTTTGGCGCAGAATTTTCATCAACGTATTTTTCACACTTTTTCCATTATTCTGTGTTAATTTAGGTCAACATAAATGAAAAATACTGTATTTAGCATTTTAATTATTATCTGGTTATGTAATAGCGTAGAACGTTAGTGTCTCTTTCCATGTAAAAGGTAAAACATTCATGGGCAATCTGTATTTTTCTGCAGGATATCACTGTTCCATTTCTTACCAAAGGGGTAAAGATCAATGTGGAACAAAATTGCTTGTTCCTTAACCCATTAATGCCTAGCGTCCCTTTTTAGGGACAGTCCGAAAAAATGGTCTGAATTTCTCCAAAATGAACATTTCAACCAAAT
The DNA here is from genome assembly GCA_038373865.1 of Uloborus plumipes. Lineage (NCBI taxonomy): Eukaryota > Metazoa > Arthropoda > Arachnida > Araneae > Uloboridae > Uloborus > Uloborus plumipes. The sequence continues at coordinate 193,210 of JAXGGA010000415.1, read as the reverse complement.
AATAGTGTTCAATTAGTTCCTTGGTATTGTTTAAATTAGTTATTAACAGATTGCAGAAGATAACCATTGTAAAGTGTAGCAGTTTTAATGATCTTTATCAAAAATGACATCGTTCACAATCTCAAGAAAAAAAGCTAAGTTTTCAAAGTTATTCCCAGCTTCCCAGTTTATGTTCATTGCTTATTTTATTTCTTCTTATAAAATGTCTTTTTAAATATTTTATCGCAGGCAGAAAATAATTTTAGTAAAAAAAGTATGTAAAAGTATGTGGTCTATCGTAACTTTTAAGGGACGATTTTTCTTTCCTTAATAAAAAAAATTATTTTTTACATGGTATTTTTTTTAATTATTTTTCCTGTCCATTAAACACTGTTTGTAACCAGTATACAAAATATCTTTGGAAAAATTAATGTCAGGCATTAATGGGTTAAAATTAAGACATGTCTTCAACAAATGTATTAAAATTGTGTGTAATGCTCAATGATTCCCATTATTATTTCATTATTTAAATCTTTGATATCTGAATAAGCACAAAAAAATTTAAATTATTTATTAAATTAACAATTTCAAAAGAGGACTGACCTTTGTCTTTAGAAAGCTTTTTAGTTGGCACTACTAATTAGCAGTGTTAGAAATAAGCAGCTGTCAATTGCATTTTGAGGCCAAAAATTTAAACTACACCTAGATTTCCAATCGTATGCCTGTAGTTTGGATGACATTGAAAATTTTCTTTTCGTACTTGTTTTGATTAAGACCCATAATTGGTTGGAGAGATAGACTTGAAAGCCATTTTTAAATGCAAAAAATTTGGTCTTTAAAAAATCATTTTCTTCTGCATGTTTTATAAATATGCTATCGACAATGTATAGCACACAGCGCGAAAGTTTAATGAAAAGAAGTATGTTGGCCGGCTGGAACGGTGATAACCCGGAATCGGTAAAAAAAACCAAGTCCGGGCCACCACCTCCGACTAACAAAAAAAAAAAAAAAAGGAATGGTTCTGCTCGGGAGAAAAGAATACATGAAATTCATTTTAAAAATAAATAACAATTTATTCATACAAATGTAAACAGTAAATATAAAATATTAAATAATTTGACACACCCAAAAACAATTTTGACAGTAACCCCCCCCCCCCCAAATACATTCAAATTCCAAAAAGAAAATATCGTTCCAGTTCCAAAAAAAAGAGAGTTCACAGACTTGATAAGTCCACCCTTGAAAAAGATGCCATGAAGAAGATAATGTCCCGGTAAAATAACAGGAATATTCATACCACGGGGAAAATCATTCACAGAAAAAAGGCATCGCAATGGTGATTCCCTCCTGCAGAAGCACAAACACTTGTCGACGATTTTAGTGGACGAAGTGGACACAGCAGGGACACCACCAGCTATCCATCCAAGAAAAATAGGCTCCATCCGTTCTTGAAGAACCCTTCAGAAGAACATCAGGCCGCCGCATGGCCGAGCCTCAGTCAGACGACACGGGATTCGGCCGCCTCATGGCCTAGCCAGTACGCCTCAGACTTCATCAGGGGTGATTGTGTTCCGGTATTTTACTGGATTTCCGGTATTTTCATGATCGATTCTGGTATTTTCATGTTCGAAAATACCGGAAATAAAATATTTTAAATTATGGTTTTGTCTTCCCATCTTTGGTTTTTATTTTTCGAATTTTCGGTGATTTTCCGATAATTACTAATAATATTCATCGAATAAAAATGTTTAAGATGCCATTCAATTTTTTTTTTTTTTTTGACTAAAAACTATTTGAAACTCTTCGAATGTCTGAAATATCTTGTTTGATTATGAAAGGCAATTTTTTTTGAAATACGTATAATTATAAAATTAGGTGCGCTTAAATAATAGGGGCCTTGGTTTTTTGAAAAAAGCACCACCGACCCCGCACAGGCGTACATATTTTCTCTTCAAAACTTTCAGGTATTTTTTCATGAACTCACAATCACCCCTGCTTCATGTCGTAGTAGGCCTAAGCCTCACGTAAAAATGGATGAACATCGCCAAGCTTCAACCGAAGCACGTGGTTTCAAAACTTTAAAAAGACAAAGTCGAACTCCTGGAACACCCCTGCCCCTTATGGCAGGGTGAACGAAAAAACTTCTACATAATTAAACTTCTATCCATTTCCTCTGAGTGGCTAACTAAATTAAAAATGGAGCATTTCAAATTCCCCGATGCAATCACAGCATCCAAACATCAACCGTCCAACTGCAGTGACGGTAAAAAAATGATAAAAAGCCCCAGTGAATGCATGGAACACGTATTTATGGTTACAGTCAACCCTACGTAGCGACCATTGACGTACACATCATTAGCATAGCTAACTTTGACAGATACCAATCCGAAAAAAACAACTCAACACTTGAGCTTTAACTGTGGAAATATTTTCGGTATTGTTTTAATTTACTAAAACAATACCGGTATTGTTTAGCCAAAAAGTTACTCAACACTTTAGCTCTTACGTCATGTCACTTCGTAGGTGTTGACGGTCAAAAACACACATGAATTTACGATTGGAACTTTATGAGGGACATTTCACACGCCGGATAAACAAAAGGGGACATTGCAGGAAAGCTTAAAAGTAGGTTCAAATATTTCTAAAACGTTCTAGCTTTTTAGGAAATTGCTCCAAGAATAAAATAGGGCCTATTTTCTAACAAAGTATTTTTGATTAATTAAAAATAAAGCCTAGGCGTCTTGATGCCTGAAACTTATACAAGGTCTGTTTTTCTAAGAAAAATGAATTACCATTCAGGGTTAGAAGTCAGTTAAAAAGTCTGCTGGTCCCTTGGACCAGTCACCATTAACATTGGATTGTACTTGTCCCAGTTAACATTACTGGTCCGCTCTGAATTTTATACCAAACATGTTTATACTTAAACTCATTTACTTTATGATTACTTTTATTTTAAATAAAACTTTCATTTGTAACTCATTGATTAAACAGTAAAAAACACACAGTTCAGTAGCGGAAAACACCATCAGGTTTCGTGTGATTGATGATTTTCGGCAGCTGGTGGTTCCGCAGACCACCGATTCTTTTTTCTGGTGGTCCGAGGCGAGTTTCACTGGTCTGGGACCAGTGGACCAGCAGTAATTTCGAACCCTGAACAAGTTGAATGCATGAAGAAGGAATAAAGGTGGATAGAGTAAAGCCTTCAATTTTTGAAACAGATCTCAAGTCACATACCTTATCTTAAAGTAAAGTGTGTCTGTTGGAAGAAATCTGGTGTATTTCACTTGTTTTATGCAAAAGTGTCTCTCATTTGCCGATGTTAAACCATGTGACTTGGGATCTTCGTTTCAACTTTTCCTGAGCCAATGATTGGACTTGCTCCTTCCATTTATTAATATCTGCTCTAAGGTTGAGTTCATTTTTTTTCCCAACATTAATTCTACGCAGGTAAACTTTTGTTTGAGTGCCCTAACTCTTACTTTTTCATTTTCAGATTCCGCACATCAGAATCACATTCCTCAGATCAACGGATTTATTTCCGATAGTGGTATTTCCGAGAGCGAGAGGCAGCGCGGTGTACAGAATACTTTCTGCTCTCCTTCGTCGTGTCTGAACTCGTATAACACCATTGTTGTTACTAGCTCTAGTGGATCTACTGTCCTCACTGCAGCATCTCACAATAACGGTCAGTAACTTGAATAAGAGATACTGTCCGTCCATGACAGTCGCGCCTTGCACTTGGGAACCGTTCCACTTGAAAAAGGGGTGATGGGTTGTGAGTGGGAACTTTCTGAAGTTTTCAAAAAACTTGCCTAAGCTATCCTTTTGATGCATTCAACTGAACCACGTATTTTAAATTAGCATCATTCTATGTTTGACACGACTCGAAATGCTTCTTATTATTCTTCCCCTTATTGTTATTGTAGCTATCACCCTTATTTTGGTAAGATCAGAGAAGACCTGATGCTTGCGTTAATACACGGAAGGTTTTACCTAAGAAAATCAGACAGTATAGTGTTTTTGAACAAATTTCATACTATTTGTTAAATAACTTCTGGTAAATCAAGTCTCTGTTGGGTAGTATAAAATTTGTAGCTCAGCTGTGAAAGTTATAGTTCATAGATCCAGCTTGGGTTTACCTACCCTCACCGAGTTTCCTCATATGTATACATAAAAATGTAGATAAAAATATTACATGATGGCATAAGACTGACTAAGCAAAAGTGTTCCTTTGATAGGGTTGTCGCAATTTTAAAATTTCAGTAATGAAGTAATTTCCCAGATTTTCTGCAGTTATCTTCAAGTTAGAGAAGAAATTTAGCAGAAAGCTGCAAAATTACTGCAGTTTTTTTTTCTTTTAAAGCATATAATTCAGGAAAGCGCATAATTTCTTCATCACATGATTTTCTTGCGAAGTTTTGAGCCGAATAAGTGTTATTAGTGAGAGATTTAGATCCGCTTTTTATTTTCAATTCACTGTAGATTCTTGCAAAATGTAAAGATATCTGCTGAAAAACTAGTTATACTCAACTATTAGAACTTCAAATCGCGATAATCCCACGATTGGATCGCTTTTGTTTAGATAGCCGTATGCTATCGTGTTAGGAATATTTTTACCTAAATTTTTATGAATAACTTATCAGGGAACTCGATGAGGATAGGTCAACCTAAGTCGGATCTAAGACTATTACACTGTCAACTCTTGATGCCTATAGCTCAGATATTCCTGTACCTGGAATTTTTCATTTTGTCCCAAATTCTTCAGGACGCTGTGGGAACTTCCCATTGCTCAAAACCTTTTAGCCGGTTCGTTGGGAAGATACAAAAAGAAGCAATAGTCTAAAAGTGTTACCCCCTTCATCTTAGAAATCAGGTTAGATAAACAAAATATGCTTGTTTCTCGTGTGAGTAGGGCAGTCAAAAGGGGAAGTATCATTAAAAAAGAATGGCCTCATAGCAATACATAAAAATATAGTAAATGAAAAGTTTGATGAATCCTAACAAAGTTTTGTTACCTCCACTTAATTTCAAGTGATGAAACAATTTGTTACAGCCCTATTTGAAAAAAAAAGAGTTTTAAGTACCTAGGCACAGTTCCAGAAGCAAAGGAGCCAAAAATAAAAGGTGTTTGTAAACTTTTTAAAGACTCAGGTGTTAGAATGCAAAATGCTTTACAGTGAAAAGAAGCCTGGATAGCTTTCAAAGAAGTCTTCAGAAAACGTCTTGAGAATTTTATGGACCTAACTTTAAATCTAATATAGAGACAATGCCAACAACATATAAAGACTTCTATTGTTCTATTAGTTTAAAAGTGCATTTTATAAATTCACAATACAGCTGTCTTCCCAGAAATCTTGAAAGCCGTGAAGAGCGGAGAGAAATTTCAAGGAGAAGGGATCTTAGATACCAAGATAGGACATCATTACTGTTGGATGTTGACACAGGGAAGAATTGCATACTCCAAGATGTATTAAATAATAACTATTCTTACTAATATGAAGTTATAATGTATATTTAGAAAAAAGTTTCTCTTTGTTTGATATATAGATTGAGTCTCAAATCAATTTCTTATGGATATTTAGATTAAAGCAGGATGCAGAGCAAATCTTGTTTTAAATAATTTTGTGTGATTTTTCATGAACTGAAACTTCGATTTCATGTTTGCAAACCAAAAGAAAAAAAATTGAAAATTGTTATGCATGGACATTTTTACCGGTACTTGACTAGGAAAGTTATAGATCAGCGGTAGGCAACCCGTCGATCTCGAGTCCATTTTTAATCCATCGTTGCAATATTTGAACTTTGCTTTCAGGTCTGAGTATGTGGACCGCGGTAGCCTATCGGTAAGGCGTCGAACTCTTATCCGGAGGATCCCGTGCTCAATCTTGATCAAAGATCCATTGTATGCACGAATGGAGGCTGGGGGACGTTAAATAAGGGTCGTGTTCACAAAGTCCTCCAAGTGATAAGATACCTTTAGTGGTGCTGGACCAGGGGATAGCTCGGCCCTTGGCATGAAAAGAACAGAGCGCTCTTCAGGACCCTATCCTGGTTAAACCACCAGTTGTGGTAGGTAGGGGAGCCTGGAGTGTGAAATGAGTTTGGAGTATGATAAATAAACATTAATTTCTAAAGCTAAATTAGGTTTAATGTCTAAATCAAACATTATTTGTGACTTTTCTAACCTTTTTATGGTCACTGGAATTTTTTTGTAGTCAATATTTTGTGACTGAAAATATTTGAGTTAACAACCAGTAGTTATGACGTTGAAAGCAACTACTTAACAAGCATCTATAATGTATGGATTGCTCCCCCCCCCTCCCCAATCAATCTTATGCACATACAAAACTTGGAAAGCAGATCTTCTGCCAATTGAGGTTACCGAACAGTTTTATAGATAAAATTGAATTGAAATTTTTAATGAAGTGTTTTCTGGCATGTTGCTTTTTTATGGGGGGGGGGGCACCATTGTTCTATTGTTCTTTGAAGGTAGGGGCACCCTCCTCAAATGGGCACCTCTACCATGGTAGAGGAAATTTCTTGTATATGCATGCTTCTTCATGAAAATTGCAAAATGTCTGACAGTCGAGGTATTTATATGTTGAGAGGAACTCTCTCATACTTGTAATCAAATTGAGAATTTTTCTGAAGGAAATATCTATGAGACTCACTAAATATTTTACAACATTGCTTTGGTTTTCAAACTCTGTGTTAATTACATTTTTCTTTCCAGCCATGCCTGTGATACATAATGTTTCCTTGTTGAACCTTCCAGACGTTGAAGAGGTGCCTTCGCACGATGGGGAAACTCTACTTTCAGTTCTTCCAGAACCCCCCATCTCCGTGAATGACATCGGGCTGATCCCACCTCCTCCGATGTTCTCGAACCCTTCACCCCCCATCATCTCCAAATTTCATCCTCAGTCAGGTAAAGTGCATCATTTTGATTCTAGTCGATGATTGTGACGCAATTATTTGCAGGAATATAGAAACAAAGTTCTTGCCAATATGAATTTTCATGTTGACTCAAAGTGAAATTGAGCAGTTATGTTAAGATTGTAATAGAGGGGAAGGCCAAGCTATTATCTTGATCACTCTCCCTTAATTTTTGTTATTGATATTGAACGAATATTTCATATAACAAATATATCTATTCTTCTTTCCCCTTAAAATTTCAAAATAGTAAAAAATGCCTTCAATCTGCTGATTTTATTCAAGATTTCACTCCGCAAATTAAGAGGAAATCTAGCATGAATGTAATTCATTGTAATATTTTTTTTTTAAATCTATCTGAATAATAAGCCGCGAAATTTTTCCCCTTTTTTGATTTTGAGCTGTTTTCATCCCTGCATTAGAGTAAATTTGACATATCAGAAGTCATGTTGCTCACAAGCCACCTAGCAGCAATGTAAAGTTAGTGTAAAAGGACATTATGTTTCATTGCAGTTCAAATGAAATATTTTCTTTATTCTGCTTTTGCGAGTAGCAAATTTTGCTAGTAAGGATTCTTTCCTTTTCCTTGTTTACCATGTCTTGTTAAAAACAGTTAAATACATTTAAGTTTTAAATGCTTTCTGACCAGTAAAGTTCGTTTAACATGAGGTCGACAATCAGGGTCTGTTTAAGTTTTAATTCAATTTTACCTGGCCCTGATTACTGAACAGGTCAATTAGGGTGCAACCTAGGGCCCCACAATTTAGGGGCTCCCAAATAGCTAAATTTTTCTGGGCAATGGCTAAAATCATTTTATCTAATGCCTGAAATTGTAAAAACTGAGTACAGGGGTCCCCAACAGAGTATTTGTCCCAGGGCCCCGAAATATCTTAATCGTCTCCTGAATCGTACTTGTAATGTAAGACACAAAGACAGCAAAAAGTGAAGCCCTCCACTTCTTGATGGAGGTCTTCATTTGTTCGTGACCAAACTTTTATATAATGCTGAAGTTTAATCAAAATTCCTCCATTTAATGTTTTACCATAACCAATGTTGAGTTTGAATTACGAAATTCCAGATCCATCCGGAGATCAAAGTGACCTTGAAGACGCGGACTCTTCAGACGTAGATTCTCAGAGCCCATGTGTGGTCTATGTCGGCCAGCACGATCCTCCCGCCTCTTCGAACGTGGAGGAGATCCCTGCCAAAGAACCTCATCCAGTGAATGCAATGCCTAAGAAGAGCGCCCTGAAGAAGAAAGGTCCTTTTACTTGTGCCGATTTTCAAAGGCTCTCGCTCGTCCATAGGTGAGTGCGAGTATCTTTATAGAATTCTGGGGCTTGGTTCTAAAAGGGCCTAAGTCAAAAATGTTAGTTTCGAGAAAGAGGCAAAAGATATCTGAGATTTTTTAGAATACTATAACTTTCTTATATTAAGATTCCCGTCATTATTTTTTGGTGTTTGTTTATTGTTAGTGTAAAGAAACATTAGTTTATCAAATGAAATTTTTTATATATTATATAAATATATAATATATATAATAATTTATATAATATATATATTATATATTATATAGACATTGTCCTTTGTAGAATTAGAGTTTTACTAAATTGGAAGCTTTTGATGTAAATGACACAGAATGTGAAAAATTGACATTGGCCCTTTTAGAACCAAGCCACAGAATTTCTTATCCGGTTATTTTTAGAACAGGCCTTTATTTCTTTCATCTGAATGGCAACGATTAATTTATTTTTAAACCAAAGCAAAGAAACCTGCTGTTGGACAAAGTTATTTGAAGTGTTTGCTCATTGCTACTACTTTCAGGTGGTTTTTTTAAGCAAAAAAAAGCTTAGGATGTAGCATTAACATTTTCTTTTTGGAAGTACACAAAAGAAAGTAATAGTACAAAAGCTCTTTGAAAGGCCACAACTTTCATGGGCAAACTAAAATGATGGTTACAATGCAAACTGTTTGGTGATTTTACTTTGACGGCGCTATAACTATCGCCTGTAAGAGCTGCTTTGGTTCCTCAATGCTGTTTGCAACTCCGCAGTTAAGAAAGACAGCTGGAATGTATGCATTATAACCACAGCCTTAATAGTACGTAGTACAGGGCAGCCTTAGTAGAGAACAGAAGCTCTGAGCAGGCTCAACTAGTTTAACGGAATTCTTCCAGCAAACTGTTTAACTCTTCCTGTACGTAATAAGATTGTTGAGTAATCTTTGGCATTTAGCAAGCAGGAATCTTCCCAGTTTCCCCCCTAGTTTTTGAAAGAAATAAAAAATTGTTTGTTAAATTCTGCTGTATGTCTCAAAGTAGAGGTGCCAATTTTCTCTAAACCGTCATCCTTTAAATAGGTTCCAAGAATAAGACTTTTTAGGAAGAGAAAAAGAACTCTTGGAATTTTGGTTGCGTAGCCAGTGACCTCTTGTTTGCTTTTGCCAACCCCCTTTTTTTTCGAGTTATATTCAGCTTTAAAAAAACTTTCTAACATTTACGCATTAGGCATAAAATTTACGTAATTTCGCTGTTATTATGCTTTTATACTCCCGTTTTGATTTTTTATGCATTTAAAAATCAGCAGGGGTTATTGGGTTCCGGTATTTTAAAGGGATTTCCGGTATTTTCATGATTGATTTTAGTATTTTCATGCTCGAAAATACCGGAAATAAGATATTTTTAATCCGATTTTTTTCCTTTTCTCGAATTTTCGGTGATTATACTGATAATTATTTATAATAGTCATCATTTTGCATTTTCGATGCTTGCTATTCCTTGTTGAAAGGCAAGCCAATTACATTTCTTTTTCTTTTAATTAAATCATTAAAACAAGAGTTTTAAACAAAATGTCATGCTCTGTAAATGTAAAATGTCAAGAACTTAAATGCTTAATATCTGGCTGAATTTTATTTTTGTTACAACAATTTAAGTTTTATAACCCATACATAACATCTTTAAATAGTATTTCACTTCAGTGTTAATAAGTATGAAATATTTGACTCTGGTCACATTGTATTGATTAGGAGATTCATAGGTACTGCATCTGGATAAATTCTTTTCCAAATTTTCAGTAACAAATGAAACTTTAATTAACTATGTTGTATTAATATTTTCGCACAACCAACAGTAATTCTGTTAGACCTTTACTTTATCTTTAAAATATTTTTGGGGGATAATTTGTACAACACCAGCTCAAAAGTAACTTTATTACTCATGTATAATTTAATTAAATGCATGCACAATATTTTGACTGAAAACTATTTGAAACTTTTCGAATATATGAAATGTGTCTTGTTTGTTTATGAATGGCCATTTATTATTTAATATGTGACACACACATTTTCTCTTTAAAACTTTCAGGTTTTTTCATGAACTCACAATCACCCCTGAATCAGATTGTATCCACAACCATAGCATTAGCTCATTTTAATCTACTATGTGATTTCCAACACTTAATTTGTAAATTTCTTTGCTTAGACTATTTTCAACTCTGCATTGTTTTGCCATGCCCATTCCAAAATTTCTATCTAGTTGCATGTATTAATGCAAGCCACTATTTGCATAATGTTACCTCAATGCTTACCAGGCTTTGCCAAAGATGTAGTTAACGAAGAATTTATTAAAATTTAATTTTATTTAACTAGAAAGCATTTGAAAAATTTGTGAATAACTCAAATGCAAGGATTGTTTTCGACCCTTGCTAATTTTTGACATTCATGTCACTTAAAATCAATGTTAAATATGGTCCCTTTATTAATAAAGTAGCTATGAAAACGTTTTGCTTAAAAATCTTTTTTGAAGTGATACTAGAGGATTGTTTTTCCTTTAAATCTGAAAAAATAAACTGAATAATTAATAAACAATAGTGAAATGGAACCTGAAAATTGTTTCAAATAATTTTTACTTGGATTATCTCTATCTTAAAAATTAGAGCGATAATCCATTACTGTGGATGAATTCATTTTCAATCACCTTTGTTTCGATTAAAAAATTCCGTTTAGTAAGAAATTATTTTCTTTATTTTTCTTACTATGCATATTTGTACATGTGAATCTGTTCTAGCAGATATGTTTAATTGAATACTGAGCACAACATTACATGATATATATGTATAGTTTTTTTTTGCTTTATGTTTGACTTAAGCATTGGTTTAACTTCTTTCGACACATAAGCAACATATTCTCAAAAATACTATTCAAAGACATGCTAAATTGTATGTTTTATGTTGCATTTGTAACATTTGTTTTTAAAATGAAACCGAACCTAGTTACACTATCAATAACAGAAAGGAATTTTCTTTTAAATGTTAATGTTAAGAACATATATTGTTCTAAATTTTTTTCTCATAGTTTGTTTAAACTGGATAAGTGAAAAAAGCTTGAAAAGAGCTTAATATTTTATTTGGTTTCAATATCTGCATATAATTTAGTTTTTTGTCCCTGGTGTAATTTTAGTGAAGTAAAACAATAACTATTTGTAATAGATAAATTTCTTTTAAACTGGAAATTTGTCCAACTCTTGCTGTTTAAATTTTTCATTCAAGCAGTAATCAAGATAGATATTTTCTCTTAATTTTTTAATGCCTTTTCAATTATTCTTTATTTATTAGGGGGACCGGAAAGTAATGTCGTTTTTTTTTCAAGCAAATCAATTGTTAAAAGTTTTTAGTTCAAATCAACAATGTCATTTATCCTTGTTATCCAGGGTTTTTGCCATCTAGTGGTACATTTCAAATCCCAGATAAATAAGAAAAAAATGATTTTTGGAGCTAAATATCGTGAAATGGCATCTCAGATACCAACTAATTTTTCAAGTTTTTGTGTAATAGAAAGGGTTTTTGCTATTGGAAGAAAGCGAAATTTGATTGTTTCATACATAATACTCACCTGACATTGCACCATCCAAAAATTGATCGTTTAAAAATTTGTCCGCGATTTAAAAACACTACTAGAGATAGCAAAAGGCCCCCTAATAACATTCATTTAATTTTGTATGTTTCATTATTCAGGGGAAAAAATATTTCTTTAAAATATTCTTTTTTTCCCCTCTGTTTCCGTAGATTAAAGAAGGGGAATTCATCTGGTGATGGAAAAGAAAACCGTCCAGTTCCGTCAATATCCATTAGTACGTCAGATGACTCAGATTCAGAATCCGATGGTCCAATATTATGGAAGGATTATTACGGAGATGATGAAGAATGTAAGCTTCACTGACTGATTTTTTTTTCTTCCAGTTTCGAAAAACTGCCTCTTCCCCCCTTATTCTGTTAAAATCATGTTTTCTTATTTGAAATGAATGAGTTTTTTTTTCTTTTATGTGATGTACAAGTCATTTTAAAAGAAATTACAAAGGGCAATCCATGAAAACTGAGTTATTTTTTTACGAAGTGGGAACACTGCAAAAGTAAAAGTGCAGGCCATTTTTTTTTCTTTCAAACCCTTAACTGTACCTTTGTACAAAATTCTGAATGAAGCAGATGATTTTATTTTCCTAGTTCCGTGCTTGTTTAAGGAACTGTTTTATTTGCCCCACAGAAATGGAGATGGGTGAATTAAGAGTTAAGAAACAAAATGTATTGTGCCCTGAAATTTTGATACCGTTTGGGTAGAAACAGTTAAGTTAGTCAAAAAAGCTTGTAAAGACGAATGTTTTGGTGAGTCTACAAGGTCTTGGAGCCTGTTCTGCAGACAAACAGCCATTCCTGAAATCACCATGCCATCTAAAAGTTTACTCCAGTTTTTTTACCACTCATTAATTATTGATTTTGAGACCCAAGTATCAGCACTAAGAACTAATTTTATCGTTCAGGAGTATGCTGTATTTTGTATTTTATAATTTTTTCTTATGTAGTCTTATATTTCATTGTTTTGAATTAAAGTTAAAATGTTTACTGTGTGCAGTAGTTTATGTACCTTGGCTCAACTTGTAAGTTATTTTGTGAAAAACAGACGACCTCTATTCCCTGCTAATCCAGGTTCTACCATGTTTAAGTTATTATTTTTGAAATTGCTTTTCAATGCTTGTAAAATGACACACCAAAAGTATATTTTGCTTTTAGGAAAGTTACTCTTTCAAAAATGCATTTAAACATTTATTCTAAATTTATGAATATTATTATTTTGTTATCCGTTAAATATGTTGTAAATTAGAAGTTCTTGCTGAAGACAGCTAAAAAAGGTTTAATTTGAAATTTTGTGGTGGATTTATTGTAAGTTTGAAGTCTTTTTTACTAACTTCATTTACACTATGTCCTAACTAAACAGAGCAGATATACAGTGGAACTTCGTAACTTGAAACCCCAAGGGACCACGAAAAATGTCCCCTTAAAGGGTGTCCACTTACCTAGGTTCCATAATTTCAACTATTATAGTGTTTTCTGTATTACATATTTACAACATTTAACATTGGTTAATTTCAGAAAATGATTTCTCCCTTTTTTTAAAAAAATAATATAACAAAGTGAATAGGACAGTTTTGAATACCTTATTGGGAATAAGTATGTGTCGTGCTGGTCATGTTGTATTTTTTTTGTAGACCGTCCTATAGTATATATATATATATATATATATATATATGTAGGTACATTTCTCTGACAATTTCCTAGCCCTGAGACTGCACAAACAGTGCTAAGTGTGGTAGCTCTCTCCTCTGGGTGTGAGAATTCACAAAGGGAGCTCTTTTGGGAAAATTGCTCAGAAATGGTCAATATGAAAGAATATCAGTAGAAAAAAGTGAACTGAAACAGCAAGTGGATAAAGCAGTAACCGCCCCTAAGCCAGGGCTAAGGCACTTAAGAGAGGGTTTGCACCCGTTGAAATTAACATTAGACCAATCATTGGAAACATAAATGTTGACTTACTGAGGTTGTCGAGTTACCTGTGTTCTACTGCATATATATGTTTTCTGAAAATGTCATTGTGCCTGTTATGAGTTTTGTTTCTCATTCATACAATAGTGTATTAACTGAACACTCTTCTTTTTAAAGTCAGGCAAGTGGCTAAAGTGGCTCGTAAAGATTCCTTAGCTCTGAAGCTTGCTCAACGCCCAGACATCCAAGAACTAATAGACAAGAACATTTACATTGCCCATTCCGAGCAAGAGAGTCATGAAACGAAGGAGGACGTAAAGAAAAAGTTGACTAGGTAATCAAACAGGATTTTTTTTTTACTTTGAGAATCTGAAGTTGAGACATTCATATCATTGTATGTCTTATAAATGCAATTTTATTGGAAGAGAAACAAAATTTATTGTAGTGTATTTTTAACCCTTGACTCAACAAAGAAAGGAGTTATAAGCATGTGGCCTGTCTGTGGCACCTAACTCTGGCGCCTAAACAGATGAACTGCTTTTGAAAAATAAAATTATTTGAAAAGCTGAAGTAATTGAGTGTTAACTAGGTCGCCTCTTCGGATGACATTAACGAATGTTAAAAACCTTTAAAACATTTTTGCAATTTTGAAGGGTTAACATACTGGAAAATTTAAACCGATATTGCCAAAAGAATTTTCTTTTGCGTCTGATAATATGCGTTTGGAACTTCCATGTAAGACAGAACTTGAATTTTGGCAACTGTAGCTAAGGCTTAAATTTACAATTTTAAACCGATGTCATTTTGGCAGACGAGGAAAGAAAACTCAATGATTCAAAATGTTAATGTGTTGTAATTGATTCTTGTATAAGTATTTTCAATTTGCCTTCTTTACTCTGCTTTTGCAACTAGCAAATTTTACAGTAAGGATTCTTTCTTTTTCCGCATTTACCATATCCTCTCGCAAACAATTAAATATATTTAGATTTAAAATGCTTTATAACCAGTGAAGTTCGTTTTATGAGATCAGTAATCAGGTTGGGTTGTTTAAATTTTTCATATAATCTTAGTACTTGCTATTAAAAAAGATAATTTGAGGTGAAGTAAAGAAAGAGCATGTTAGAGGTTAGCAAAAAGTTTATCAACTAATGGAAATGTAATTCAATTTTAAAAGGGAGAAAATCAGCATGGTAGAAGCTTAAATGCTTCAATTATTGCTCAATAGCAACTGTAGAAGTTGAAAGGCTATTTTCATTAAGTTGAGTGATATTTAATGACTTTAGGCAATGACCAACTCAAGAAATATGTTCCAAATCATTGCAATTTACAGCCATAAAAGCGATAATGTGTATACCATTTTTTGTGCAGTTGTTTTAAATATGTATTTATAATCTTAATAACAAAGAGCAGAATTAGAAAAACCAATCATTTTTTTAATCAGACATGTTTTCTTTATATCAGTAAAAAAATGATTAGTGCATTTTTAAAAAATTATTTAGGGTTTATGTACTAGTAGTTTAGTAGTCAATGTACTAAAAATGTTTAGTACATAATTTAATGTATTTCAGTGCATATAACCTGGGCACTAGTTATTGTTGATTTTTAAGGAACTTTTGAACTTCTATTGCAATATTCTGTAATTAAATGCATTTAGGTATGTCCAGTGAGTTACTTGTATGTTTTTATTTGTGAGTATAAGTATAAGCTGTTTAAGGGGCAAATTCAACTCTAACATAATTTCATTGAATCAGATTCAATCAATTACATCTACCAAACACAAGCACAGCCAGAAATTTCCTTTTCTCCACCCAGAAGGTGATTTCTCGCTAGGCTATTGGTTGATAGACCAACTGAATCGAATGCAATAGGGTTGAATTAGCCCCTTAATCATTTTACAAAATAATGTATTTTAAATTTCATAATTTTTCTAGGCGGCTGAGTTTGAGGCCAACTCCCGAGGAGCTTGAACAGAGGAACATTTTAAAATGTAAGATACTTTCCACAAACTTCTTGCATTAGATCAGCGTTTCCTAACTTGTGGTACGCGTACCATTTGTGGTACCCAAAAAGTATTCAATAATGGCAGACATAAAAAATAAATCTATCAAAACATGTTGTAGAGAGTTTTGTCCTAAAATCAATAAAAAGGGTTTTAAATTAATATCATACAGTTAAGGTCTTGATGTGTGCAGTCGATGATTGAAAATCCGGCAATCAATTTCATTTATCTTTAAGAGTGCCTGTGGGGTTCCCTTAATCGGGTAACTGATAAACGAATACCCCGCTTATGTGAATGGAACCTTTCAGAACCGAGTACTTCCCCATGCGATATACACCATGTTAAAGATCCCCTCTTAGACATATACAGTTTCAGTAGAATTTCACCCATTATGTGATATGTAAATGTAGCCTCCCTTTAAAGTACTTAGCGCAAACAGTAAACACATTTTCAAAAAAAAAAATAAATAAAAACCCCGTAAAATCCAATAATTTTTCCGAACTGTAATTATGCATGATATACAACCAAGTGGTACGCTAGCTAGAAAAGGTTTTGAAACGCTGCATTCGATAGTTTGATTCTAAATTTCACACCCTGTTGAAAGATTGAACTTACAAGTATTTTTCCTTTTTAGATCAATCAGATGAAGAATTGCAAAAAGAAAAGGAACAAAAAAAGAAAACTCTAATAAGAAAGGTAAATTGATACGCACTTACTATGGAGACCTTTTCAAGAAAATATCAAAATAGTTTTGTTTGTTAATGCATATTAACTTCATTGGTCTTTTGGGTATTGTATATATATATATATATATATATATATATATATATATATATATATATATATATATATATATATATATATATATATATATATATATATATATATACCAAAAATAAGCTCTTTAAAATTGAAAGCGTACGGATAGCTTAGAAATGAATTATGTTCTTGCACAATATAAATACAAATATGTCGACCAGCAACAGTCTCTGGTCCCAGCTAGGTTGGTCCTGGTCAAGTTATAGTCCCCAATGAAGATCAATGACCCTCTTAAGGCTATCTTCTCCCTTGCTCCTTTCCACCTCTTCCGGTAAACTGTCCAAATTCCCACTACTCTGCTAAAATAGTATTTTTTTTTCTACTTTCCCGGTTAGCCTGAGATTTAACCAGCTTAAAACAATGAACACTTGTCCTGAAAAAATCTAACCCCATAGCATCTTTCATTGTAATAAATTTAAACAACTGAATCATGTCCCCTCTGATTCTCCTTTGCTCAAGACTAGACATATTAAGCATTCTAAGTCTGGAATCCTATTATAAATTAGAAAGCCCATTCACTAACCTTGTAACCCACCTTTGAACACTTTTCAATAAAGTAATCTCTCTTGGTGACTAAAATTGCATATTTCAAATGAGGCCTTACCAAACTTCTATATTAAGGCAGAACCTTCTTTCATTTGTTTGAAATAGATCTATTAATGAATGAATCCTGATTTATTAATGCATTACCGCTGAGTGATCTATTTATAGAACCCCTGTTTTTCATACCCTCAACTAAATACAATACCGTTTTATCATTTCTCATTCTTATTGGCTGGTTTCCTTCCACATGTGTCTACACCCCTAAAAAACTTTTGAACCTTCATTTTCCCGTCAGTCCAACTGGTAACGCCTGAAGTTTCGTCATGTTGCAGATTCATATTACAGTTTTCAATGCTAGGTACAACGGATTTTCTTTAAAACAAAGTATATTATACTTTTCTTTAGCTGGTTTTAATTTTCCAAATACTTCATTCTTAATTTATGAAATTGTCACCTTCAAAGATAAGATTAGAGGAAAGTTACCTGCTGTTTTACTACAACTACATTTTATACTTCATAAGTAAAGATAATTAAATATTTTTCAAAAATTTTCTTTTTAAAATAAGTTAGGCGCTAATGGGTTAACTATAGTTGATTGTTGAGAAGGAAGGTATCAAAACTCAATCAGAATTGTGCAGTCAATATATGGGTTTAATTCATCTTTTTTTAGGATTCTCTTTTTATGTTTCAGAAAACTTGACGCTCATTTCTTTTCTTTATAGTAATTTTAATAGTGCAAATTTATTCAATAAAAATAAAAATAAATAAATTCAACAATTGTATCAGCTTCCAAAATTTGATTTTCCTTTTCTATTGTTTATAGCTAAGCTTTCGTCCCACAATTGAAGAATTGAAAGAGAGAAAAATCATACGCTTCAATGATTACGTTGAAGTGACCCAAGCCCAAGATTACGATAGACGAGCTGATAAGCCATGGACAAGACTAACACAAAGAGATAAAGTGAGTAGTTTTTATGTGATGATTTGAAAATACTCCTCTATTTGGAGTTATTTTGAATTTGCTAGTTGTTTAATAAACATGGGATTTTTATAATTAGGAAATATGCCTCCCCCCTCCTTTTTTTTTTTTAAAGAAAATGTCTCATAACTAGGGATGCACCAAGTAGCACTTTGGCCGAGTTGCTGAATACCGAGTACTCGGCTGAGTACCGAGTTACCGAGTACCAATTGTTTTTTAAAAAATCATTGACATACAGCGGTACAGGGTTAGAAATCATTACAAAATTTTACTGGTCTGTTCGACCAGTGAACAGGAATATATACTGGTTAACAGACAACATCACTGGTCCACCTGAAATCATTAACCACATTTTTTTTTCTTTAAAAAAAAAATGGTGGTCCTTGGATTGTTTATTATTTTTATGGTGATTCAAGGCGAGTTTTACTGGTCTGGAACCAATGGACCAGCAGTAAATTCGAACCCTGACATATGAACTGATCATTGGAATGGACCTGTATATGATAGTTCTTAGAACAAAAATCCCACTGAATTTAACTTATGCATTGTTTAAAATATTTTATTTATTTTGTCAAAAATTTTAGAAAAAAGTTATTTTTAAAATGAAACTACATTAAATGAATAGATATAAAGTATCAATTAAGTTGGAATTATATTAATCTATTATTGATTAGTTCTAATTCTCTAAACTCGAATAACTTTTAAAAGCTTTTGGGGATATTAAAATAAAGATTTACCCTATTGAAGCATTACAAACTTAAATATTTTCAAAATTAACTTGAAAATTTCTCACTTGATGGCAGTATACCCATAATTTGTTCCTCCAATGAATACGTAGAATTCAGTCATATTTTATAAATATACTAGCTGCGTGGCCTGGCGTTGCACGGGCTGTAATGTAGTGAAGGCAGTTTGAGAAAACTACTCGCCACCAAGGCGGCTCGCCTTTAAAGTAATGAGGAAAGTTTAAACAGTTTACTCGCCGTCAAGGCGGCTCGCCTTTACAGTAGCGATGAAAGTTTCAATAAACTACTCCCCGCTAAAGCGGCTCGCTAAAAAGCTTTCCTGCATCAAAGAATCAATCGAATTATTTGCACATGCTTCCTCAAAAATAAAGACGGTGTCAAGTAGCGCATACTTAGCATTCTCCCTAAATAACAAATAAAATTCCTTTCCAAAACCAATTATTTCCAAACCGCTTTTTTCCTGTAAAATTAATTGCAAAATTCTAAACGAAAAAGTTGTTTTAATATTTGGATCGCAGCCAAAAAAAAGTCCCTTCTAAAAACAGCAATTGCAATTTTATTTAAAAACACATTTTCAAAATGGTACCAGAGAAAAAATATGTCATTAATAATTAGAATAAAAACAATTGTTAGAACTTTGTTATAACACGCATTCAAAATGACAATGGAAAAAAAATAACACTCTTTCATTTTAAAAAGTTCAATTTAATTAACGTTTTAATTTAAAATCGCAACGGTAAGAAAAAATGTCTTGGAAGTTTAATCCTTTATTAGGCTTAATCGCTTAAAATTTGACTACTTATTAATTGATATCTTCGCTAATTAAAATCGTATAATTATATAAATTGAAACTAATAAAGCCTGAAAAATTACCTATCTATCGGTACCTGGTTCGACTTTCAGTTCATTGGCGTTCAGGAGAAATAAGCGTGACATAGATAGATAGTTAGAAAGAAAGATAGAAAGAAAGAAAGATAGATACTCTGTTTTTAATATAAGTAGATTAATTGTAAATGATTGCATTATATATATATTTGCATATTTTTAATTATTGAAAAATGTGACTTGAACTATTCAATTTTCTACAACTACTCGGTATCAGCCGAGTACCGAGTACTCGGCAAATTGGCCGAGTAGGCAGAGTACGGAATATTTACCGAGTACTCGGTGCATCCCTACTCATAACTTAAATGCTTATTTTCAATGCATCTATTTGTGTTCTAAAAATAAACTAATTTAATACTATGTCATAAATGTATGTTAATGCATTAAATTTATTGAACAAGTGAATGATAGTATAACATTTCCCTTAAGTGTATAGAAGCTTACTCTCAATTCTCATTCAACTAGATAAACTTAGACCTGGCTATAGTTTTAAACAGTTATTGAAGTTTAGAATCTTTTTGTAGTTATAAAAGATTGAAAAATTTATATTTGGTGCTAAGAATTTGACTAAAATGTAAAACATTTTGCACTTGAATCATTAACTATTTACTTGGTTTCAAGTGAACCAATAAGGTAATTTTTTCTAGACTTTTCAAAATCATGATAAAGTATCATGATCGGAATGCTCTTCTGAAAGTTATATTTTATAAGAAACCATTTAATTTTACATTCAAATCCAGTTCAGTGAAATGCGTCTGGAAATTTCCAAAATAAAATCTTTCACATGTCTATCTTGTACCAACATTTGCATGTTACTGTCCCATGGTTTTTATCACTAGTGTTTAACCCATATGAACAGCATGAAAGATTTACGTTCTTTAAATTGTTCTCAGAAAATTAGTTGCAGCGTTTTCCTCTTTAATAAGTTTTGATTTGTTATTTTAGGCAGCTATCAGGAAGGAATTGAATGAGTTTAAGAGCATGGAGATGGAAGTTCATGAAGATAGTAGGCATCTTACTCGGTATGAGCTTTTTTTTAAAAAAAAATCATTAACATATTTACATTTTGAATTCTCATGTTGCAACTTTGTATTTAGTGTTTCACCAGAAATTCAGGAAATTGTAGAGCTTGTTTTTTAAGCTTCAGAACAAATGAATATTGTTTATTTACTAGTGTTAATTGCTTGTATAGTTGAATCAGCCTCAATTTCCTTGCATTTGTAACACCAATGTTTTTCTCAAAGGAAATTTCCCATAACACTCGTATTTCATATTCGGACTGCACTCATTTTTGGATTAAAGTTCCAATAATCTTTTCAACTACTGGGCCATTCCACAAAAAAAGCTGTAATTTTGTTGTGCATGTGACAGCTCAAATATTCTATTAAAAGGTAGTGAAAAAGTTTTTACTCAGGAAGTAAATATGCATTTACAGGGTTGCCACAGGCTACTTAAATGCTACTTTTTTGCTGCTTTTTTTGGCTCTAGGCGACTTTGGAGACTTTTTTTGAGCACAAACAGGCTAAAAAGCAACTTATTTTCACTGGAGCTACTTTTTTGGAGACTTCTTTTTTTTTCCAAAGCAAGTTTTCATTCGAAAATCTTTTTTTTCGCCCTATTTGATTTTACTTATTAATTTGAAACCCATTATTTTTTATTCTTATTTCTTTGTCACCTAAAAAAAAAGAAATTCCTTTGCCTTTTATTACGGACAGATCCACTATTATTTTTTTAAATAGCAATCAGGGAGGGGGGGGGGGGCTTAGATTTTGGAATAACCTCTAGCTTTTGGGTAAAAAGTGATTTGCTTAATAGCCATAGCTACTGAGGAAGGGGCGTGGATCTATTTATTTGACATATATTGAGGAAAAATCAGCTCAAAGTTTAGTAGATTGTAGGAGCTGACTTATTTAAGACTTTCCTTCAACTGAATTTTAATAATCAACAGCTGATTAAGTAAAAATTTATTTTTAGGAACTTAGAGATTTCAAATATTGTGCACATTGTAATTTCAATTATTTTAGAATTTGACAGCTATTTTAATATAAGCTAGCTGAAGCATATTACATCCATAGTTCTTTTTTATTTCAACCTTGACTTTTATTTTTTATCAATTGTAATTACTTTTTTTGGTGGGAAGTGTACTAAATATTTAGCAAATGAGCTTTTAATTGTTAAATTTTTTACTTGCAATAAGTATTTTTTCACTTAAAACCTTAATCAACTTTTTTATTTAATTTTATTAATTTTTTAATGGGTAGTTTTTGCATAAGCTTCCAGTCGAAATGTGTCGAAGTTGAAGTAACTTATTGAATAATATTTTTAGAATTTATGATTAAATAGAGGAAAATTATACAAAGTGATATAAATTATACGGGTATAAGAGGTGTATTGTTTAAAGTTGCTCTTTGTTTTAAAGAGCTCATTTATGTGCAATTTTCAAGTTTGTGTGATCTTCTACCGTGCGAAAAATGATAATTTTGTGTTTTTTTTTTTTTTTTGGAGTATATATCAAAGCTTTGTAAGAAAGACAAGTACACAAAATTTATTCTCATTTTTACTGAAACTTCCATTTAAAAATTAAAAAAAAAAACAACCCGCAATCATTTTAAGCATGATTATTCACTTGCCACAAAAAGTACTGAATCGCTGATTTTGTTTTAATGCTGTCAAGTTTTGTAATATTAGCATTATATTTCTGATTTTTTGCAAGGAACAAAGTACGAGTTAACATTATGATTAAGGGCCATGCTCCACATCGACGTAAAGCAGAAAAAATAGGCAGAAGCGTAAAATGGATTCAATGGTGTTCCTATGGAAAGTACCCCGATTTTCGGTTTCTGCCTTCAGTTTCGGTCGCGTTTTACGCTGATGTGGAGCATGGCCCTAAGAGCTCTATTTTTCCACTTCAGACTTCCATCACAAGTCCTCCCTCACACCATCTCATGTTGCAGAACCAATATATGGAGTTAGAGTTGGATTGATTGGAGTTAGGGTTGGGTTGACCATTGAAGGGGTGGATTTTTAGGGTTTTAATTTTCTTATTTACTTTGAAACTGCTATTAAAAAATGAAATTATCATTATTGAATAATTGTACAAATTAAGTGTTTTTCTGCAGTAATTATTTTTATTGTAGTTATTGCAAACATACCTTAACAATACCTTTCCCTGCAAATTTTTAATACCACTAAAAGAACTCCTAAATTCTTCAAATTTGTAAGTACTAAAGTCTATTTTAACATTTTATAAGTGCCGTGAAATAGAAATTTTAAAAGTACTCCATCAAATGTGCGTTTATGAGTAAGTCCGCATTTTTTTTCCCTTTAAACCTCTACTGTAACAAAAATCAACGGAATATAGAACATGAAATCAAATTTATTGACTTTATAGATTTTACGGGAAATAGGTTTTGGTAAAACTCTCCCCAAAACTAAGTTCTGGTTACGGCCCTGTGTGGATCATCCAGATTGCGAATCATATCAGCACATAAAGTGCTGGTATCAGTTTGACGCCAGAGTGAAATAAAAAAAAGTAGCTAAGATTAGGGAAGAAAATTTAAAAATGTTAAAACAAAAGAAAGTGAGCAAAAAAAAAAAAAAAGAGAGAAAGAAAAAGCTTAACTGAAAAGAGTAGTCAAGAAATCAGAGGAAAAAATGAAATTCGTTTTAAGTTTCTGGCAATAGTACTGCTGTACTTTCAAGGTTCTAGTTAATGTTTAACTAGTTCTTGCAACAAAAGACCTCGTAATTTTTTACACTAATAATGTTGCTTTACTGCATCCTCGTAACAGCTACTGGCAGTATTTTATTTATAATTTGCTTTATTTATATTGATTTTTTTTTTTTTTTTGTATTCTCATTAAAATATTTGAATAGAGTTTACTGAAGTCGGAAGGAAGGGGAGGCACTCCCTATTTAATAAGTTTTGGCAAAAAAATTTTTTTTGTAATTGCACATTCAGTTTAAATTCCTCAGCAAAACTGATGAGGACTTATGAGAAATGTTAAATTTTAGCTGTAATATTTATTTCTTACTTCACTTATCTGATCATGAATACTGTTTTTTTTTTTCAACTTTTTCAATTTTGGGGGCTACTTTTTTTTGCAACTTTTTGAATTTTGGGACTACTTTTTTGCAACTTTTTTATACGTTTTTGGCTACTTTTGCTACTTTTTCAATGAATTTTTCCTGTGGCAACCCTGATTTACGATTTCTAAATTTTCTTCACCTAAATTATTTTAAATGAAATATGAGCTGCCACATGTAGGACGAAATTGCTGCTTTTTCATGGAAAGGCCTTACTGAAAATGCCGTTTAAAAAATCTTTTTTAAGTCTACAATAATATCCTCAGAGCTGCTGGAGATGAAACCCAGGGAAAACTATGTACTAGGAAGTTTCTTATAACTATACCCACTCAGAAAATAGGGAAGGGGGGTACTAAGATTTGGTTAGCTTAAATTTGACTTTTCTTTTGTTCAGTATGTAATTACGTTGCCTATGATTCACTCCTGAACTCAGTTTGGGCAACACAAATATAGGAAAAGAAACTGTTAGCATTAGGTGTTTATTTGACGAAACAGACAACACAAGATGTGGATAAACATACATAAATCATTCACATAACATTCATTCCTTCGGCAACGTCTTTGCCCAAGCATCATTACACCTAGAATATGCTTTTAGGCTTCGAAAAGAACAATTTAGGCGCCATTTTTATTGACTCAAACATACAGCTATTGGAAGCGCTACAGAATATTCATTAAATAGAAATGCTGCACATTTCCAACGATAGCGAGGCAATTTGAAGCCCCGCCTTCGTTTTCAGTAACATATAGTAAATTTTTTTTGTTTTAATTATTTCTAAGTTATTTATTGTTTAGCATTTTCTCCCTAAAAATCTTTTTTCCTAAAAATCTTTCTCTAAAAATCTTGCCAAAAATGTTCTGAAAAATTAAATTACAGTTAATTTTGCAATTTTTGGTGTTATTATATAGTAAATTGTCATACCAAAAATAAGCAATATATCTCTACTAATAATAAAGCTGAAGGTTTGTCTTTCTTTCTGTCCTTTCTGTCTGTTACACGCGTAGCGCCCAAACCGTTCGGTCGATTTTCATGCCACTTGACACAAAATTAGTTTGTAGCATGTAGTTTTGCACCTCGAAGCGATTTTTCGAAAATTCCATTTCGTTCTTTTTCTATTCGAATTCTTAGCAGAAAGTCGATAAAATAGGGAAGAAATATTTCATACACATTTTCAAGTCTTATGTCATTCGAAAGCTTGAAATTTTCTGCACAAAATGAAGTTTTTTTGAAGTTTCTACGATCATCAGGAGAGCTGTAACAATTGTTTTTAGAAACCCGGAATTCAAGGCTTATCTTCAGTAAAGCAAGCCAAACGATTCTAAAATGGTTAATGAAATGAATTATTTTATCAACGGAAATCAACTGTTAATGTTGTTACCATGGTTACGTTTTTATTTCGTTTATTTGTTTTGTTCTTTTTCCATTAATAATTTTAAAAATGTATTTGTTTTTGTAGCAATCCAAACTCCAAGCCTTATTAAAATTAGTCAAATGAAATATAATAAAATCGTGATAAGATGGCACCTGTCAATCAAATGAGAAATCGAGTCCTTTCTTTAAAAAAGGTAGAGAAGGAAGAAACTGACGCTTACCACTTTTGTGAGTTTAGAGATATTTTGACGATCTGACGAGTTGTGTAGAAGAGGGAAACATTGTTTAACTAAATGAGGTCAAAAAGAAACAACATGATAGTAAACTATTCTAAATTTATCGTCTGGCAAAACATATTTTATTTCCTTTTTTTTATTTCAATATAAATTGCAGTAAATGGCTTGAGTGAACGAATTTGGCTTTTATCATTTGCTGGTTGATGTTTGTCGATGTATATTTTTTTTATTATCATGGTGAAGAATAATGCACGAAATTTCTATTATTTTGTTTTTGAAGTTAGGAAAGAAAACTTTCTTCTTCTTTTAAACTTTGGTAAGATTTCTGTGAGCAACAAAATTGTTCTTATTTTCTCTTTTGGCTTATTTTTGTGCACCTCCCCTTGGGGTTGCATTCGAATTTCCCCAAGGGGTTTTTTACCCCTTTTATGGGGTAAATCAGTGTTAATTTCAATGCAGACAAAAGTGATATGAATTGGCGCGAGCACTTGGCGAAATATCGCCAAGCTTTTAGTCGCCAATTGTTTGACGCCAATTTAGCGACATATTGCCAAGTTGGCGGCAAATTTGGCGAAAAAATTTATTATTTTTTTGGGGGGTTCAATTTGGTGCTATTGGCGATATTTTGCGAAAAATCCACTGGATGATGTTAAAATCGGCGATATTTAGGAGATTAATCATTGAAAAACATTTTTTTGCATTGTTTTGTGGCAAACTAGGGATGTAAATGTTTGAATTGTTATCTTGCTCACTCCAAGCACTATTTTAGCACTTAAGGCATCTACTAAGAAATTTACACGTAAAATTAAGTAGTGTGGGGTCCATGCCAAGTTTTTATATCATTCTTTAAAAGAATTATAGTTGAATAACTAAAATAGAGTATTTTTTCTGCTATATCAATTTTTTACAAATGATTTTTTAATTTTATACCACGGGTAAGGCCGTGCGGGTACCGCTAGTTAGTGTATAAAACATTGAACATATTACACGCTAACATTTATGTGTTGCAAAATGACGTCACGCGCTTTTCAGACCCTGGCTATTTTGTAGAGTGGCACCCATGAACACAGAGCATAAGTACCCTCCCTATCAGGGTTTCATTACTGCTCAGCCTTCACTTTCCAGGTTTTTGATGTTGAGTCACTATCACCCCTTTTTCTAGCTCAGTTTTTCATTTTTTTAAGAATTCCTGTAACTTTCTGAAATAGATTGTCTTGGAAAAAGTCTTGATCCGCTCCTTAGTTAAATGAAATATTAAGATATTTCAGTTACGCCATTTTTTCTTGTTGTTTTAAACATTTCTTCTTGCATCTGGATTAGTAGAAACTTGGCAGCAAATGAACGCTAAAAAGTTAGTCAAATATAATAAAGAAGGCCATTAATAACCATTAAAAATTTCGGTGGATTTCATAACGGGTAACGCTTTGTGTTTTGAATAAGATATTGACAAATTCTTATCAATGGAAAGCGAAATTTTATTTATTTTTTTGTAAGAGTAAAATTTAGATACTTTTATGTTTGAAGTTCTTGTCTTATTTCCTTTGTAGATTTCATCGGCCGTGAAAGAAACTTCGGCACGACATGGTAAAATTGAGTTAAGAGCTCATCGAAGACTCGACGATAAATAGTTCCTCCTCTTGCTGTTGCGTCTGTGTTGTGTTTAGTCGCTGGTTGAACCTTGCAGAGCTCTAAAAATCAGTCTTCAGTCAAATTTCATGTATCAGAACTGTTGTAAAATTGTGCTTGGAAAAAATTTTGTCAAGTCCTGATCGGGACTTATTTCCTGAACAGGCTTTTATTGTACTTCATAGATTCAATCACAATCTTTTCGTGAGCTTTTGAGTGAAAGCGTACGTCTGCTGTTTAGATTCATTTGAAATTTTATTGAGCTTTTATAGTCTAGACAACTGTTTTTAGACAGATTTAAGAAGTTTATAATATTTTTGATGAAATTTTAAGAATGTTTTTAATGTAAACTCTACATGTAGTTTGTTTCTGATCATATTTGTATGAGCACCTAAGGTTTCATTTTTAAAATTTTGCCTTGTGCCGTTGATATCTTTACTTTGTCTATTGTACAGTATTTGTGAAACAAATGATCTGGGATCTAGTTTTGCTGACTTTTTGTAAATACAAGCATTCCTCAGTCAACCTTAATACATGAGTACAGGTGCTTTTTATATATATTTTCGAATGCATTTCGAGCACCATTGTTTATGTATATCATTGTGTACATAGGTCATTTAAATGTTAGTTTTTTAAGTGCACCGTGCCTGTTAGCTGTAAAAAGAAATTAAAAAAAAAACTTTTAGTGCATTTGTTCATATCAGTTACTTCATTATTGTTTATGGTTTGAAATAGACAAACAGATATGGTATCTGTGAGAGTTAACTGACTCTATCTTGGGTAGACCAACTAGTTAATGAACAATTCTTTTTTTTTTTTTTGAAAAAATAGGTTTTTAAAACATTGTTCTGGTGTTAATCAGCAGAAATTACTTCTTTCTACACAGGGGGGGGGGGGGATTATGACACAAGTTGCGCCATCAAATTTTTTGGGGGGATTTTTTTTAAAACTAATTGATTTATTTAATTTATTTATTTTTTAAATTTAAATTATTTACTAATCTTTTTTATTTAAATTATTAATTTGTTTTTTAATTTAAATTATTTCTTTATTATTATTATGATTCATTAATTATTGTATTTTTTTTTTCGTGTGTTTGCTTTGAATGTCTGGAAGGGGAAAAAAGAGATTATATTCTGCGCATAATTAGTACTTTTAAAAATTAATATGTAAACAAATAATAGTTGTAACTTTAAAAAACAAATAAATAATGTTTAAAAAATAAATAAATAACACTTAAAAAAAATAAATAGATAATATTAAAAAAAATAAGATAAAAAAGAAGGGTGCAAATAAAAGTAAAATTAAAGATGGGTAAAAATAAAAAGGACAAGAGGGTTGTGAAAAATTTGGGGGTGGGTGATTTGAGCCATTGAACTTGGGGGGGGATGGGCACCCCCTGTTTCTACACATTTATGGAAAGAATGACTTAGAAAACATTGTACTTGTCCCCTGGTAGGGGTGTTCATTCACTGCGGTTGTGCACTTTTTTTAGTTTTAACCCCCCATAAAACCTGTTGCAAAACCATACAAGCGTTTTTTTTTAATATTACCTATATCATCTGAAGTGTTTTTACTGTCATATGGCAAATGTTACATTTTTATGACACTACGAATTTTTGAAATTGAAAATTCGTTAAAATGTTCCTTCACTGGTCGGTCTACCCCTAGTAGTTTTAATAAGTTCAGTATTAAAAGTTATATTTACATGACTGTGATACGCTAATATTTCAGATTAAGCCACCTCAAATTCTCTCCTCATAAATTGTACATATTGAGCTACATACATACTATATCTTTCATACTTTAGTTCCTGTCGAATAAATACTATTGTTCAGAGAACGATTATGAAACTACGGTCTTTAAAACTATGTGAATACTTTATATATATATAAATAAATACTTTGCATATTTGTATGTTTGTAAAACAAATACATTAAAAATATAATTTTAAATAAGACGCATTTGACTCATGCTGCTTAGAGTTTAGTCACTCTCATGTACATCGATGTATAAATCATTCATGAGCAATAAAAAGAAAAATCCATTCAAATTTGTTTTTATTTTATGAAGCACTTTACATGGGAATTTTCTAACAGGTCTAAGAACATTATTACTGGAGGCCAAGTTTCTCTCGGCGAATCACTTCTGACATTTGTAAAATCTGTGCATCCTTGATCTTCATCTGGCATACAAGGGCATCTAAATTGCAATGAAAGAATTTCCAATATTGAATCCTTCATGTGTATTCATTAATTCAGCGTTTCCCAACTTGTGGTACATGTATCATTGATGGTACAGGATTTGCTATACCCTATGTAACGGAGCTGGCTTATGAAAGCAAAATAATTTCCCACTCTGCACTTTTCTCCTTATAGTTGTCATAGTTACTGCGCTATGGACTTTTTTCCCACTTAGTTTCTTCAACAATGTTTAAATGCAAACAATTAAAATTGCTTTGTGCGTAAACTATTCTATTGAAAACTCAACGTTAATAAAGCACAACTTTTTACAAATTTGTACATTGTCTTTTCAGAAATAACGGAGACGTGAGGATATAAATAAAAGTGTAAGCTTAATTCCGAAAAACATAAAATAAATGAAATGCCTCAACAGCAGTGCGTAAAAAAAAAGCTGTTTTCTTTCGCATGGTTTCCATGGAGACGACGCAAAATTTCTAAAGTAGATCTGCCTATTTAAAAGTAAGAGGGTATAGTTGGTGGTACATGAAAAATAATCAATGGCGGACGTTGCGAAAACTCGTGAATAAATACTTGTCATAGAAAGTTTTCCTTCAATTCATAGAAAATATTTTACGTAATGATACTATGCAGTAAAAGCGTTAATATGTACAGTTGATGGTCAGAAACATGGCAGGCTCAAGGGTCGCATTAAATATATCTTGTAAAAATATTTGAATATGGTAAGAGAATATTTTGATTTTCTTTTTATAATTCTGTGTTCTAATTGAAATAATTCATAAATAACGAATTATGGCAAAATGCAGATGAATATGAAACAAACACATGCATAATGTGCATGTATATTAACATGAGTTCATTATCGGGCATGACGTTTAGGCGTGTTTCAATGGAATTTCTCATGTGAGGTGTATTCATGCTCACCCTTTAAAATGAACAATGCAAATATCTTCTCTATATCTACTAATAATAAAGCTGAAGGGCTGTCTTACGCGCGTAGCGCCAAAACTGTTCGGTTGATTTTCATGAAATTTGGCACAAAATTAGTTCGTAGCACCAGGTTATTCACCACGAAGCGATTTTTCGAAAATTCTATTTCGTTCTTTTTCTATTCTAATTCTTAGCGAAAATTCGATAAAATAGGGAAGAAATATTTCATACGCATTTTCAAGTCATGTCGTTCGAAAGCTTGAAATTTTCTGCTAAAAATGATGTTAGTTTGAAGTTTCTATGAGCATTAGAAGAGCTGTTATAATTGTTTTTAGAGTCCGAGAAATTCAAGGCTTACCTTCAGCAAAGCAAGCCAAACGATTCTAAAGGAATAAAATTTGTTTGAAAATAAAGATGAAATATTTTATCAACAGAAATCAACTTTTATGTTACCATGGTTACGTTTTTATTTCGTTTATTTGTTTCGTTCTTTTTCCCTTAATAATTTTTAAAATGTATCATTCTCAATTTATCGTCTGCAAAACATTTTATTTCATTATTAATTTATTTCAACAATTGCAGTAAATGGCTTGAGTGAACGAATTTAGCTTTTAATTTATCGTTTGCTGGTTGATGTTTGTCGATGTTTATTGTTTTTATTATCATTATGAAGAATAATGCACGAAATTTCTATTATTTTGTTTTTGAAGTTAGGAAAGAAACTTTCTTCTTCTTTTAAACTTTGATAAGGTTTCTGTGAACAACAAAATTGTTCTTATTTTTTCTTTTGGATTATTTTTGTGCACCTGCCCTTGGGGTTGCATTCGAAATTGCCCAAGGGGGTGTTTTACCCCTTTTATGGGGTTAATCAGTGTTAATTTCAATGCAGACAAAAGTGATATGAATTGGCGCGACCACTTGGCGATATATCGCCAAGCTTTTAGTCGCCAAATGTTTGACGCCAATTGGCTACAAATTTGGCAATTTTTTTTTTTTTGGTTCAATTTGGCGATATTTTGCAAAAAATCCACTGAATGATGTTAAAATCGGCGATATTTAGGAGATTAATCATCGTAAAACACTTTTTTGCATTGTTTCGTGGCAAACTAGGGATGTAAATGTTTGAATTGTTATCTTGCTCACTCCAAGCATTATTTTAGCACTTAAGGCATCTACTAAGAAATTCACACGTAAAAGGAAGTAGTGTGGGGTCCATACCAAATTTTTATATCCTTCTTTGAAGGAATTATAGTTGAATTATAACTAAAATAGAGTATTTTTTTCTGCTATATCAATTTTTTACAAATGAATTTTTAAGTTTATACCACGGGCAAAGCCGTGCGGGTACCGCTAGTTAATAAATAAACATATTCGACGGAAATACACGGAATGCAATTGCTTTTAAGAATCGGTGCAGTTCAGCATGACATATAACCAAGTGGTATGTGAGCTAAAAAAAGTTGAATCGCTGCATTAATTTTTTAAACTCTTAAGTACTGGAATATATGTTGTGAAGTTTTGAAACCAATATTATGTTTTTTTAAAAATAAGTCAATACCCCTTTTGGGATTTGGACCCACAAATAAGGTACTCCTGGCTAGCACAAATAGCTAGAAAAACGGCTGACACTAGTGGACTAACGAGGAATCCCTTTTTCAAAGTGGAAGTAATGAGCTTATCGGGGAAAACCATCTTAAAAAAGCTTTATTTCTTACGTTTTGCTTGAAGGATTTATTGAAGCAGTACGGCCAGGGCCTGATTACTGAATAGGCCAACTAGGCCGCGGCCTAGGGCCCCCGAATGACTAAAATTGTTGTAGTCGATGCCTAAATTTGTTTAATCCCATGCGTAAAATTGAAAAGATTCATTATGGGGGTCCAAAAAATATTTGGCCAAGGGCCCGGTGATATCTTAATCAGGTCCTGAGTACGGCCTATTACATATAAGGCTTTTGCGCCAATAAATCCAAATTAACCAACCAACCAACTTGAAGTATTCATCTCTGGGTGTAGTTTACTTATTATTGATGAATATTTCCAAAGGACTAATGAACTGACTACGAGAATGTGACAATTGCCGTGTATTTATTCTATTTTGCTTGCATAGCTCTATACAAATACATTTTTTCAAACGTTTATACTTCTCTTCAGCTTTATCAGACTGCGTTTCTCATTAAAATCATAAGAGCGTATTACATAACAAAAAAGCTTACCAATATACTCATCTCTTTCTTTAATTTCTTTCAACAGAGCGTAATTTTCTAATTTTACTTCTGCTACTATTGCACTAGCTTCTCGGACCTATGAAGGAAATAAAAGAACTTATATTAGGGGGATCGAAAGTAATGTCGTTTTTTCCAAACAAATCAATGGTTAAGTTTTTATTTTCAATCAATATGATATCATTATCCTCGTTATCCAGGGCCTTTTGCCACACATTAGTATGTTTCAAATCCCGGATAGATTTTAAAAAAATTGATTTTTGCTGCAAAATATCTTTAAATGGCATCTTGTATACAAGCCAAATTTTCAAGTTTTTGTGTGAAAGAAAGTGTTTTAGCTATCAGAAGAAAGATAAATCCGGCTACTTCATCCATTATACTCTCCTGACATTGCACCATTTGATTTCCTTTCATTGCGATCTATACATGGAAAAAACCTTGAAAATTTGGCTTGTATCCAAGTTGCCATTTGAAGATATTTTGCTCCAAAAATAAAAATTTTTCTTGTCTATCAAGGATTTAAAATTGACTACTAGATGGCGAGATGTCCGTGATAGCGAGGATATTTAGGTCTCTGATTTAAAACAAAAACTTTATTGACTTGTTTGAAAAATTAAAAACGACATTACTTTTCGGTCCCCCTAATAGAACCTGTCTATAGCTTCAATTTAAAATGCTTTCGATGAGGCTGCATTGTTTTAAAATATTCTTTTGGCAACAATTCATTGCTATTGAGAAGGAGCAGTAATGGAATGGATGTAATGATTATAATATTAAGCTACTAAAGCAGATCGTGATTTTAAATTGTCGTTACTTTAAGTACAAGACCAGAAGAGATTCCATATTTAGCTTTAGTCGGTACAATTGAGCTTATGAGTAAAATATCCAGCTATAATAAATATTCCAAACAGATTGGCTGCAGGGGCAGATGCAGAACTAGCTTTTGGGATGGGTACTGAAAAATAAGTCCTCTCCCCCTCGCCCATGCATTATTTATTTTTGAAAAAAAGTTATGAGGTTCCTTTAAAATGTTTTTGAGGAGTCCTCAAAACTTATTAATCTGCTTCCGAGTTCAGATGTACTAAACTACTATAGTCGAGCCTCGTTAAAATGAACCCCAAGGTTTTACTTCTGTAATGGATTAATACATTTTGAAAAGTTAATGATGTAGTTAAATTTTGTCTGGCAGAAGCACGAACCTCCTATAACCCACATCTAGTAGGGCTCTGAAAACATCAAACTTAAATCAACAAATTGGTTAAGATTTGTTAATGATATTTTTATTATTCAGCACCGTGGTGATTACTAAGTTCCTTGAACATATTGGCATTTCTTCAGCCATCATTTCTGCCAAGGGAAAAGAAATTCTTAGATTCGTTTCTTTAGTTGTCCGTGTTAATCGGTAAAGATGGTACTGTTAGTTGGGAGCAGTACCATCTGAGATCGATGGTGCTGCTTCAGTCTTAGATTGGTGGCTGGCAACAATGAGGATTAAGACTCTGAATCAATTTAGAATTTAATATTCTTCTCGCAGATTTCTTATGAAGACTGAGACATCTCAGCAGGAGCGCCCCGATGGGAGGTCACTGCGACCTACCAATAATTTCCGTATTCAGCACGTTTTGCTGACGATTCGGAATTTGAAGACAATATTGCAACATTGAGATTATTTGTTCTTATTAGTTTTTAGAACTATTTTTATAAAAAGATGCTTAATGTTTTTTCTTCCTAAACGTTATGCGTGTACGACATGTGTTCAATGTACATGCTTGTATTTTATCATTCGGTGTAAAATTGGAACTTCATTCGGCAAATTGATAATTCCCCCCCCCCCCCCCCCCCAAAAATAGTTCGGGGCGTCCCTATATCTCAGGCTATATGGATAAGACCTACAAGTCTGGAAAGTGTTTATATTGTTTCTAGAAGAGTTTACCAAGAATTTTAAATTAAAATCACAATTTTCTTTCGTTATGGAAAGGATTCTAGTCGAAGGGTGCCGAAATTTGCAATTATCTCTTTTCGAATTGACTAAAGAGGAACACATTTTATTTTACCTCATTTACTTTTTTGCCTCTTCTTGATTGTAATTTCCCCAAAGCATTTGCAGTCAAATTTCTGAAAAGAATTGAACTAGTAAGAAACAGCGAAAATAAAATGAAAATATCAATTCAGTTGCAAATTTTAAAATAATTTTTGAAATATAAAGTAAACACTCTCTGAAGTACGATATTATTTTTTATGTTTGTTCCTTTTCAGTTTGAGAGAGAGAAAGAATATACTGCCGAGAGTCAAAAATTCGAACTGATTCTAACCACAGGGAGTTCTGACTTTCCAATTGTTCGGATTTTTGAAAATAACTAGGAAAGCACCGTTTATTGAAAGTTTTTTGATTAAATAAAGTGTTTGTACATTTTGTATGTGCACATTATACCATGAAGCACATAACGCTATGATATTTAATAGCATGTTTTTAACAAAATTTAACTCATTTGTGTACTGAACATAAACTGAAAAATATTCACAGTATACTATTATTTGTACTCTATGAAGAACTATTACATGGTAATTAAACAAAGAAAATTGAATGAGCTTCTGGAAAATACATCATACAAAGAATTTAACTTCTTTCTGTGAGGGCCCTGCTTCCCATCAGCGTAAAACGCGACCGAAACTGAAACCGAAAATCCGGGTACTTTCTATAGGAACACTATTGCTCCATTTTACGTTTTTGCTTTAGTTTTCTGCTTTACGTCAATGTGGAGCAGGGAACTGAGGGAAAAATCAACTTGAACTCACAAAAACAATATCAATGATTTTTGGTTGTGTGAGTTTTGAAATCTTTTCTTTTAAATTTATTGATATTCCATACCCATAGACACAGAACTTCATGTTAATTAGGCGGGAAAAATGACTTACGCGCTAAGTTTCAAAAACAGGTAGTTTTGATTGAAAAATTACGGAATTAAAGCTTAGTTTACTAAAATTACATTAAACTACCAAAGAGAAACACAGGGGAAAAAACTACCTACAAGACTTGCAGCAATATTTTGTTACATTGGAATGCAATGGGGGGGAACTTACATAAAACCAAATCATTAATTTAAAATGCTTCTTAACCTTTTAACTGTCATGCCCGAGATAAACTCGGGCACAGCACTGGTGTTCGAAAATGTCACGCCCGAGTATTACTCGGGGTAATTGTTTTTTTTTTTTTTTTGAGTGCATCGTATTGTTATACCCGAATATATATCGGGAGACGTTTATTTCGGCTTCATCTCTTTGTCAAACCCGACTGGTTTGGCTTGGTTATTTTGGGTTTACTGGCACAAGAGCCTTTATAGGCTATACTGCGCCAAACGATGATAACCAATAATATTTAAAACGTTTTAAAGCACACATAGATCATGTTTAAAATCCAAACTAAGCAGGAGAAAGAAAGGACTGACATTTTTTAATAAAATCAGAAATACATAACAAAACACTCAAGACAAAGATAAAACCACTAAATCAGAGATATAAAACCGCTGTAATTACTGAAAGGTATTCACTTTTATTTATTTATTTATTTTTTCATTTATTTATTTTTTAGAAAATAATACTTTTTTTTTTTTTTTTTTCATTTTTATAAAATAATGCTCCACTAGAAGCGAACTTTACAACTGCCATGCTGAGTGGCAGCCGCCTCAAGCAAATATGCTACAAAACTTTAAATATTTTACCATGTGCTTCAAAATATCACTTTTTAACTACTAAGTATATTTTATTTTGTTCTAAACATTTGATTTTTGCAATAAAAAAATTTGACAATTTGTGCACCCAAATCATCAATATAACTTGACAGTTAAAGGGTTAATAGAGATAGAAAGGCAATATTTTACTTCGGTCGTGTCCTGGCTAAGAGATTTTGATCTGTTGTTGGAAAATCTTCAATTGTTGTAAGCCGAGGAGATTCAGTAACTTGCGTACAAATAGAGAAATCACTCTGTCCCTCGGATCTTTTTGTTTTCCGTGACTTTTTCTAAAACACAAAGAGGTTTAGATACTATACTAAAATGCAACGTTTCTTGACAAAACCATCGTGACGTTTGCGTGACGTTAGCCTATGAAAAATGAGCTAGATAAAACGTCACAGCTTACTTGGCGACTAAGAGGAGATCGCTGACTGCTTGTGAGCTCTTATTGGCTCCGCCCGTAGTGACGTCAAAAAAGTCGTTCAGTATCAAGAGAAATGCATTTGATTTTGCTAATAAAACTCTCTAGGCTGGACCGATTAAATCAGTGAATGAACACCTTCTAATTTTTATGCAAAATAAGGTTTTGTAGCATTTTTCTCAGATGAATTGGCAGTAGTCACTTTTATATTTTAAAGGAAAAAAAACGATGTGATTTTCCAGTGGTTGGGGCGTTCATTCACTGCGTCGAGGCCCTTTTTTTTTTTCTTTTTAACCCTAAAGAAAACTTGATGCAGAACAATAAAAGTTCTCTCAAATTTTGACATATCATCTTTAATATTTTTACTGTCATGATGCAAATGCCACAATTTTTAACGATGCTATGAGTTTTTTTAAATGAAATTGCTCTTAAATGCTCATTCACTGGTTGGTTTACCCTAAATCTGATCAATATTACACGTTTAAAATGAATACTAACGCTACAGCAAGTTTTGATAGTATGTTAAGTTCTTAATTAATGCGATCTGTGGACAAACGAAAAAAAGTGCTCTGAGTCTAATTAACAGACGATGCATATTTTCAGAGGGCGCTGTTTCACAGTTGTTGTTATTATTCACAGAAAAGTTGACGACGTCGTTGAAATATTTCCATTATAAATTAATTTGATTATGATTTCATCAAAATCTGACATTTGCTGCTCTTGCGTTCTACATCACTTTTTTTTTCTTTTTAAATACTTACTGAAAACTCTTGTACCGAAGTCAGAGTTGCTACTCCAAGTAATTCGTCAATATTTTGCGCTTGCTTCTTCTCAACTGGCATGTCGGCAGAAGCCTTCCTACAAACATGGATCCGACTTTGTTCCTGAAAACCGAATTGAATTTTGATTCGCTAGCAGTAAAGCAAAAGAATAGGGAAGTTTCAACCTACTATAAATACTCCTACTTTGATTTTAAGACACTTGCAAAACATAAAAATACACCCTCACCGAATTTTAAAGCCCAAAGATTGATTTTTAATGATTTTTTTAAAAAACCACGCGCAAAAAAGGCGCGCCTTGAAAACGAAACAAGTAACGTTGGATTTCTACAGTTTTAAGCCGTTTACGTACAAAATTATATAGCAGCTATATAACTTTTCATTGCGAAGTTTTTTTTTCACTTTGGAGATTAGATTCGTCAAAGGCCAATCCAATAACCTACCACGAGTGTCAGCGATGATGTTTTTAAATTTTTTGCAACGAAAACTATATTTAAATTTTTAGCAAGGCAGTTCTTGGCGACTTCTACCTTGCAGCCTTCGAAAACAGCCTTTGAAAGTACGGAAAGCCGGTTTCCGCTCGGGCCGATACGCAGTTTCTCGCTCCCAATTTGGCGCTCTGGCGAAAAATCCATCAGCCATCTGACGTCACCGTCGATTAAACTTTAAAAATTATTAAAAAGAAACTATTTGTCGCATCAGAATTTTTTCTCCACCGATGATGATCATGTTTGTTGTTCAGTTATGCAAAAGTAAAATAAAAAAAAATCGTAAACTTCCCTATTTTCAAAATACATATCTTTGATGTAGCATATGGAACACACTCGCATACCTGGCTGCTTATCTTCCCTTCGTCACGTTTCTCAGAAAGAGGAGATGTCTTCTCCATGGGGGGCTCTTGGGAGAAGGTCTCTGCTTCCGATTTTTGCTTCGAAATCGCGTGCCTGTTCAATGCGATGGTCAAGTCGGCAACGTCGCCCAGAGCCCAGACATATCTGCTTTGCAAGTCGTCGTAATTTTCAGCAATCGACTGAATCTGATCAAGCATAGCTTGTGTTTTGTCCTGTAAATTCAGGAGGAAATATCAAGTAGGAGTATTTTGTTATCGTTGAGAATTTCAACTAACGTCAAAAGATTTTTTTTTAAGTTCTACGGTCAAATTTATCAAACAGCCTAAAGTGAATGAAATATAACTGAAGGGGCAAGTGGCTAAAGGTGATATGTGACAATTTTTGAAACTTACTTTTTACCATGGATGAAGGTGATAAGTCCATCAGTATCATGTCCCCTTAGTCACAGAAATGGTTGGTAACTAAGAATATGACCCCGTTTTACCCGTTGAGAAAAATCCATTAAAAAAAAACACATTTTTTTTGAAAGCTGAAAGAAATTATTAAAAAAAAAGAAAAAATCACATTATCCATTTGCCACTTCACTTGAAATGAGCAAAATAGTACGACGAGTCTGGTTTTACTGGTGTCGTTGGACCCTTGGAGAACAGAAGACCAGATCCTTTAAAACACAGGCAATTTATGTACACTATTTAAAATTAAAATGGCTAAGGATACAATATCCAGCAATTGATTTAAATATCATAAAACACCGTAGAAAAAACGATAAACTCGTACTTAC
Organism: Uloborus plumipes; assembly: GCA_038373865.1. Taxonomy (NCBI): domain Eukaryota; kingdom Metazoa; phylum Arthropoda; class Arachnida; order Araneae; family Uloboridae; genus Uloborus; species Uloborus plumipes. Next base: position 154,283 of record JAXGGA010000415.1, on the reverse strand, counting down.
ATCCAAATACGAACACACTAATTTTGTCGGACAAAATTATTTGACGGTTCGTGAATCGCTATTGTTTTTTATGCGATTTTTCTTTATAGAAGAAGCAGAAAAGAGTTTACATGCTATGTTTTATTTGGAGGGGAGGGGGGGGGGTATTGTCACAGTTTTGGCCATGCCAAACTGATGATAAATTTCGTAGAAAGCCAGATTGAATTTTTTTTTTTTTAGTAATTTGAAGCATTAGCAAAAGACAAATTATTTTTAGCTGCAATCTTAGATTTCGGCAAAAAACTACCTGATAAATTCTTCATTGTATATATTTTAAACTTTTGTACACAACATGACGCATAGTTCATAGTAAATACTGTAACAGTTTAGTAATAAGCAAAACTTTCAGAATTACCTCATAGCGTTTACTACTGTCAAGCGTGGAGACGGCAATGGCTCTCGACTTGCGGCGCAACGCTTTCCTCTTTTGCTTGTCGACTAAAGAAAGAACAGAACGTTCGAGTATATTACAACACACATACTATACTGCAAAAACTGACTGACCACGTTAGATTTCAAACATTTATTGAATATAAAGCAGTAAGTAAGTGCCCCTAAGCCATGGCTAAGGCAGAAGAAACATGCAATGCACCACCAACTCGTTTAACCCATCCATGGACTGCAGTTTCGTGCTTTTTAGCACTCGTCAGCATGGAATAGGAAGCAAACAAGCTGGAGGCGGTGCACGAAACTGCAGTCCATATATGGAATAAACGAGTTGGTGGTGCATTGCCTTTATTGAATGTTTATAAAGAGACTCATTTATCCTGAAACTTCAGAGATAGTTCCAGAACTGCTGAGACCAGTGTTTAAACCAAGGACTCGTTCCGAACAGTGGCGCATACAGGGCGTCGTATAACTTTGATATACCCCTCCAAAAATTATGCGCCAAATCTGGCATTCAATACGGACTTTTTAGGGTTGTTGTTTCTTATTTTGGTGTTGCCAATTTAGGCTTTTTTCAGCTTTTAGATTTTTACTGTTGCCAAATTTAGTATTTTTTTGTATTTTATATCATTTTTTGAGTTTTTTTTTAAAGTTTTGTGGCAAAAATTTTTTGTGGCAACAACAAAAACAGGTATTTTGCTTGGTGAGAAAAAAAGCCGCCAAATTTCCGATTTGGGGGGGGGGGGGGGTATATCAAAGTAGTTCCAAGGGCGCTTTCAGAAAGTCCGGAAATGCTCTTTATTTTGATTTCTTTAATATTTTTTTTTCGATTGATTATAATCATGTGTATGAGCGTATTATGTAGAAGAATTCCAACAGGTACTGTAATTTCGGGTCAAATAAACGAAGAAATAACATTTATTCGATGTTTATTTTTAAATTATAAAGAAAGTAACATACAGTTTTGCACTGTTTAGTAATTTAATTTGAGTACTTGTGATTAATAATTTATTTTAGCCCCCATTACTATTTTTTTATTCAATAATTTAGTTTTTACCTTGTTTTTTTATTCCCGACAATCAACAAAATAAATCTTCAACTCTTTACCCCCTCTCCCTTTCCTCGAAAAATTCCTATGTGTACCATTGGTCCCGAGGAATAATAGAGATGAGCAATAAATCATAAAAAAATGTAGGGAAAATGTTTAGCTACTCTGTAAAAAGTCAGATTAGAAATACGTTTTAAGTGTATAGCATTACATGATTACAATACTAATTTTAATCATATTTGTTCCTTTTTACGATGCGAGCATAAACACATTCATGTTTGGGTTTTATAAAAGAAAGAAAGAAAAAAGGAATAAAGGAAAGAAGAAATTGCTTTTGTTCCTAACATTCAGGGTTTTCAGCCCAATAGTCTTTTCAGAAAACTTGGCAAACTGCAGTAGAACGAATTATGGCTTCAATATGAAGTAGATTAATGCAAATATGTATACAAACATTCAGGCCCCGATTAAACTCTGAAGTTATGGAAGCTCATTCTCATTTCAGGGCCCTCCATTTTATAAGTTATTTGAGATTAAAGCGTTCTATGCCATGCATTGAAACAAGCTCTTTAACTCGCGAGAGCTCGCGCGGGGTCGAAAATGACCCCAACCAATTTTGTTTCAATTTCTTGGAATTTCATAGCCAGATAAGGAAACCATCTCTTGGGTAGCTCCAATTGTGTCCTTGATCGACGTGAGGGTGTGGTTCGAATTTTCCTAAACCCATTCCATTCTTGCAAAAAAGGGTGTCTTTTGCGAGTACTGGGGTCGTTTTTGGACCCCGCGCAAACGCTCGTGTGAGCAATAACAGCGCGAGTTCTCGCGTGTTAATGCTATAAGTATATTATTTAGAAAAGCTACCAAGCAGAAAACAGATGAAAGATTATTCTTCTCCCTCAACACATTGATATTTTGTACATAACATTCGTTTTCACTAATTCTCAGCAAATAATGGTGGTTGTATTTGATATATCAGATTTATCGCTTCACAAAATGAATTAAATGTTATACATTGTTACACAGGCAGGCCCGTCATTTGGGGGGGGGGGGGTCAATTGCCCCCCCCCTGGCTTTGCGAAATCAATGTATTTACATATAAGCGGGCGTGGTTTTTAATGTTTTCCGATGAAATTGCATTGTTTTTGAACCCTTCCCCCCCCCCCCCCGGAAAAACTTGAAATGACGGCCCTGTACACAGGCCAAATCCCGCATTTCAAAAGTGCTTTTGACCATTGCCTATGAAATATATTCTCATTTTCTTTTAACATTCTTCCAAAAATGTTCATTGAGCAAGTTTCAAAATGTTTGCAACCTCTTAAAAAATGCATTTGGTAGAATCCTAGTTTATGGTCCGGCGATAAATGAATAAATCTGGCAACCACAGAATTAGCATTGGATGATTGGATTGTTTGGCGACTTTAAGCAAAATGGCAACCATAGAATTATCATTGGCTGATTGGATTGTTTGGCGACTTTAAGCAAAATCGCCAAACCCGGACCGTAAACTAGGATTCTACCAATGCATTTAAAAGCAGAAACTTGAAATTTAAGTAATTTTTTGGGTCCCCTGAAAATTCTGAGGGTAAGCTCAAGCCTCCCGAGACTTTTGAATAACTGAGGCCTGCAAACACTCAAGAGCAGCAGAAAACTAAGAAAGATACCCGACTGTCCAAGAAGGGCGTGGATTTCGGAGTCCAAGTGTTGGCAGTAGACATTGAGGGTGGTAAAATCGTGCATCAAGTTGGCGAGCAACTTCTTCACAGAATCCTTTGCAGACATGAGTGAGAAATGACAACATCTATAATAAGGTGTCGCTTTCGTCCGCCCAAATGCACGCAAATATGCTCTTTTAAACGCTACAAATACAACAATACTAGTCCAAGTAACTAAATGGCTTAATAATGTCCCAAAAAGAAAGTTTTCAACAACAATGTTTGGATTTTAAAATGAATTGAGTTCTATTTTTGAATAACAATGGAAAGTTATTGTCGAGCCACGATAAACTGAAAGTTTAATTCTAAACCCCAAAACTAGTATCAACAAAGATTTCGTGGAGGCCGGTTAATTGGATAAGTGGTTAATTGAATCAGCTGCGTTAATGACACAAATCGTCAAAAATAGAGTAATACATTGCCAAAAATAAATGTTGTTTTTGCAGTATAATACAGCTTTTATAATGATAAGCTGTAAAAATTGCTAATTTTACAGTTTATGGGTGAAACCTAGTTCAAGGTCCGGTGATAATTTATTAAATCTGGAAACCATGCGCCGTTACGGCGGCAACCCTTGAATGTGACGAGCATTGATGATTTGTTTGGCAATGTTCTTGTTTTAATCTTACTTGGCGACAGTCTGAAAAAAATTGCCAAACCCGGACCCTAAAGTAGGGATTTACCCAGTTGATTACCGTGCATTTTACAGTTTTGAACTGGAATCTCTGCTGCCAGAACAACATTGTTGTTTTTACAGTATTATACAGCTACCTTATGGTAATAAACTGTAAATATTTTCTAATTATACAATAATAAACTGTAAAATTGCTAATTTTACAGTAATAAACTAAAATTGCAAATTTTACAGTTTATCACTGTGCACTAACTTTTGTTTCCAGTATTATACTAAAAAACAACAGTTTATTTTTTGCAGCGTATCCAGCCTAATTAAATCAGCCCCTATACTGAATCAAATCTGGGTATAACTATGATATACCCCCCAAAAATTACGTGCCGAATCTGGCACTCCTTTACGATATTTTCTTGCATTTTGTACTATTTTTTGAGTTTTTTTTTTAAGTTTTGTGGCAACAACAAAAAACAGGTATTTTGCTTGGCGAGAAAAAAAAGTCGCCAAATTTTTGAATTGGGGGGTATATCAAAGTAATTCCCAAATCTGCTTAGAAAAAACGTGTTTCATGTAAGCGGCGACCAATGTATCATTTTTGCGCGAAAGCATCACTTAAAGTGACACAAAAGTATCAATTAACTCATTTATGCCCAGTGTCTTAAAAACGGGACGCTTGTTAGTTACTGCCTACAAAAACCTGTAATGGGTATATCATTTCACTAAAGCTGTTTTTCACAAGTTAAGTAGACCTTCTTCTTGAGAAAACCAGTTAGAGTCACTGTTTGGACATCAGAGTTTATTTATTGACAGCTATTATCAGTCAAGCAACGATCCAGCATGGGTAGCCGTAGCCACAGAAAGTAAGTTTTTTTTTGCGAACTTATTTTTCATAAAATTAAACTATTTTAAAATGATTTGCTTAAAATTGATCACAGATGCCTTCTGTAATGTTACTTTGCAAAAATAAAGTCAAGTAAGGTCGTGTTTTGCTCACATATCTGCAAAATATCGCATAAACAGGACGTTAACTCAATAAATATAGCAACGGCGAACTATTGTAAACCTAAAATGTATGTAAACCATTCCAAGTAAGAGTTTTAAAAAGATAAAAATTGAATAAAATTGTTAAAAAAAAAACAAACTTTGGCATAAATGGGTTAAATCAGCCCCTATACTGAATCAAATCTGCTTAGAACAAACGTGTTTCATGTAAGCTGCGACCAATGTATCATTTTTGCGCGCAAGCATCATTTAAAGTGACCCAACTTAAGAGAAATTCATGATGAATTTTAGAATTTTAGATCATTGGGAAAAATAATGGATATTTGGCAAGGACAACATACAGTTAATGAGTAAAAGCTCGAAATTTTCATTTCATCAAGAATTCATTAAGAAATAAAGGGTAAAGACGCTAATTTACTTTAGAATATTCTAAGCTTTGGGATAGAGTTGATTTTTGAAATGAAGAACGAAATGAGTTTTTTTATACATTTAGGTTAGTGCCTTTTTTTCTGCTTTAATGCTTGGTTTTAATGTATTTTTGTAATTAAGGGGAACATAAATCTAGGCTCATTCGTAAAATCATTTAAAAATATTTACGTATGCAAATTTTTAGGAAAAAAAAAGTTGTAGTGAAGAAGTTATTTTAAAACTTTAATAATGTTGCAGCTTTTTGAAAGTATTTAGATTTCTACTTGACTTCATAAACGATCGTACTGAAATGATTGCTGGCGCCAAAAAAAAATGTGTTAACTGAAAAATAATTTTCCGTTTCGTGAAAATTATACATCTGGCGAATAGCTAGTTAATAACATATGGAAATTTTGAGAATTTTAATTTTCTTTTTTGTTCATAATTGAATGTTTAATTAAAATTAAATGAGAGAAAATGAGCTTTTTTCAGCTTAAACTTTAAACTGTGGAGAAAAATGGAAAGCGGGAAAGCTGGATATTTTCAGGTTCTAAATTAAAACTTCGTTTAACGTATTAAAATTTTTTTCCTCTCCAAAAATAGTGAGAAGAACCGAAAAAAATTAAATAGAATGTAGACGTAAGTTAGGATATTAAAACATTATTTTTATCTTCTAGTAAACAATTGGTTATAGTTATGAAAAAAACGAGTAAATGACGTTCTTAAATTTACAAATTCGTTGCCGTTCTCAACAAAAATCCTTTCTCAGAAATATTCGATTGAATTATTGTCTGAACAGCTAGTCAAGTTTTAAGGGGTTGAAAATTTTTATTCCAAATATTACTTGAGTTTATAATAAAATTATGAATTTCAAGTGGTATTGATGAAAGACCTTTTTTTCTGTAATAAGTACTTTGTTATTAAATAATTGATTAGATTACTATATTACGAACAATCATCACTTTTTTGTAGCATATGGAAATAATATGGCAGGTGGAAGGAGGAGCTGGGTTTACGAATTTCTAAAAAGAAGTCTTTTTGCCGGATTATATGCAAGTGCATATGTATGTTATGTATACAATTGCATATTTTTCTTCCTATCGACGTTATTGTAATAGCTTCGAAAAGCGGCAAATTAATCGTTACGTTTTTCCCTCGTATTTAGATTTTTACAAATATAACAAAGATTGCAAAAACTATTTTGTTCCTTATAAAAAACAAAAAATCGGGTGACCTATGGGTTTATTTTAGGTTCTCCTATTTTTTGAGCACGGAAGCAATGCGCATACTATGTTTTGTGTATATTATCGCTAAAAATTTGAAATTTACCTCTAAAAATATAAAAAATGCACGAATAGAAAGTTTTATTAGCGTGAATAAAAATTTTTTAAGGCCAAAGTTTCTAAGTTTTCGCATTTCGGACTTATTAGTTCATATTTTGCTGCTTTAACTGTACATACAATCCGAGCTTCACTTACTATATAATCTGAAAGAATCTAAGACAAATCTAAATTTTCCTTTTCGCTATTAATAATCTGAAGAACGATTAACAAAAATAAATTAGTTATATGAAAAATATTTCTTTGGAAAATCTCGTACTTTGTCTTAAACAAAAAATGAAACTCACGTAGAATTAGAAAAGAAATTCTTCTATCGGCGAAGTAAAGGCCTTTTTAGGCCTTTGAAGGTTAACAAAACGAAAAGAAAAAAAGCCTGGTTCACCTTGAAAGTCTGATTTTTGTTTTGGGGTGAGCACGTAGAAAAATGAATGTACTTTTTTTGTATGATGAAGATGAAGTTTGAAAATTAGTACTTGTTAATATGGTCTATTTCGCATCTCAAGCTGAATATTTATGTATCTATTTACTTATTTATGTATAGGGATTCTTCTAAGCCTTAAGTGGGAAGGGGGAGTTATATGAGAGGGATAAGGAGTCTGTCTTGAATATTTTATTCGGTCTTTCCAGTCGTTCATAATTTATGTTGAACAGTCTTTCATTTACTAAAATCAACATACTTAGTAAGTACATTCATGTAGTTTTACTTATTTCGGCATATTTGTGTTATTATAAGATTTGTGTGATATTACAAGATGAATATAGAGTAATACTTAAGAGACATTTTTTTTTTTAAGTTGGACACTTTTGATAGCCTTCAGTTTTCCAGAAAATTGCAATTTCTGTTTGTAGTATTATAAAATGAAAAAGTGAAGTTTCTTTTTTCATAAATTTGTTTTTTTCTGAATTGAAGTCAAAGTTGTCTAAACATGGTGAATTGTTTTACTAAGGCTGATTTTAAAGCTCCTTTATTGAGGGAACCCTAGATCCTCCAAATTTAGATCTTGAAGCTGAAAACGTACAGTGTTTCTGACCATACAACACGTAGAGTATAGCAGTAGTGGAAAAATGACAGTTCTGCCCCAGCAGGAGGCTATGCGGCTATAGCCGCCTGTGACCTCCCACAGCCGCCCCCCGCCGCCGTCCACCACCTCCCAAGGGCCGCCGCGAGGGTTTTAGTTTTGGTATGGCAACATCCAAGTTTTGATTTCTTGTCATGACAACCAAACCTGTTGCCATTTCAAGAAATCAAAACTTGGATGTTGCCATACCAAAACTAAAACCCTCGCAGCGGCCCTTGGGAGGTGGTGGACGGCGGCGGGGGGCGGCTGTGGGAGGTCACAGGCGGCGGAGGGGAGGTCACAGGCGGCTATAGCCGCATAGCCGCCTGCTGGGGCAGAACTGTCATTTTTCCACTACTTATAGCTACAGCTTTTGTGCAAAGCTACTGACTCATGGCGTATAGAATAATTGACCTATAATTTAGGGATTTTTTGTTTCAAATTATCAACTTTGAGACAGTGTGATTAATAAAGGTGATTACAGGTTTCTAACCTAACCCACAGGTTTCTAATCTAGATTTTAAACTACACCACACGAAGTGTAACTCAAGAGCTGTGTCTCAATTTTTTTAAAAAGTGCCTAAAAGAGTTATTGACCTCCAAAAGTGACCTTTTTTGAAAATCATCAATTTTGAGACCGTTTAACTACTAAAGCAAAGGAGGAAATAATTTTATGTTCTGTTTTCCTAAGTAATTCATCCCATGTTTGTTTCCGAGGGTCACTCCCGGCTCTAGCAGCTATCCGGGTACAAACAAGGCAAAAAGTAACGAAAATAGCACTTTCATTGAACCTTTGCTCCCAAAGCCAAGAGTGATCCACCAAATTATTTATGCTGGCATGTAGCTAGTATCAAGTAGTATTCATATATAAAAAATGGCATGGGCCATTTATTTCTTTTGGAGCAAAACGATCATACATTTAGTTTCACATATTCACGACCTTAAACTTTGACCTCTACTCAAGGGTCAACAAGTTAAACTTGAGATAAAAGAAACTTCATTTTTTCTTTTGACAATTCTACTAATACCTTCTGAAAATTTCAGGGAAATTGAAGGTGTTAACTATCAGGCTCTCGTAGATTTTGTCGAGCTTTAAAAACAATGACTCCTAATAAAGTACTTTTTTTTATATTGATGTGTATTTATGATGAATTCAAACAATTATACTTAAGATTCTGCTCTTGAGACATCATTGCCCTGCCCAGCTGCCTTATTTATTAGTCTTTCAATCCAAAAACGATCTCCACCCGTGAACACCTTTGATTGAGAAGAATTGTCAAACGCCTCATACACAATTTCATTGGAAAGTCAATCAAAATATTTAACCGATTAAATAACCCGCTCCGCAACGTAAGGGCGTATTGCATGTTATCATACAATCGTTAACTCATTGCCGATATAAGCCAATTGTCTCTCCGACGAAGGTTCGATTTCAATGGAACGTAATCGCAGATAAAATAGAACCCAAATTCGAACGGCTCGGATGACCTCTCCTCCCCGAGTCGTCTCGTTTTATAAGAGGAAAAGTTTCGAGGTTGACTTTCGTTCGCCTTGAAAAATCTGCCATAAACTTAAGATGAATGCCTAAGGGAAGCGGTGTAACAGAAGAAAAGAGAGATTCTGTGGATTGTAACGTTTAAAACTTGTTTTAAAGAAAGATTTTGTGCGTTGTAACTTTTGAAACTTGTTTTCATTTCGTGTTTACATTTTTTTCATTTTTTGATCTTAATGTTCTAAATGTGTGATGCGTAGCTTTTCCTGCACGTTTTATAGCACGACTAAATGAGTGGGATTTTACATTATAGCTTGTATAAATGACAATAGTCATGAGAAATTAAAAGAAAATAGACTTCTGGGGTACAGGAATAACGGTCCTTCGGGCGATTGTCGCCCTAGAACATCCAGTACCATATCTTCGTGACATAGTATGTTCATTTTTATTGGGATTCAGGCATCCTTCCTATCATGGGTCGTCCAATTTCGTACTATTATTTGTTTCCCCTCAACTGCCGCTCAGGATCCATTTCCAGAAATGTGGAACAAAGAAATGAAGAAATGAGCACCACACAAAGATAAGTAACAACTAACACAACAAAAGAAACAGCAACTATTTGAATGGACCGTTTTAATATCTATTCCTTTACATAGCCAGATCAGGAAAATTTTTTACTTCGGAACTGCTTTTGCATTTAACTAAATGGTACAGGGTACTTCAGAAATAGCCCCCACATTTCAATATGTAAATAAAGGAGTAAGAACCAAAACCAATCGAAAAATTCATTCACACTTTTCATCAATAATGTTTGCCAATTGAACGGACAAGTGGATAAAGGTGATATGTGACAATTTCTTTAATTTCTAGAAAAAGCTTTCCAAAAAAAAAAATCTTGTGTTATTTTTTTTAATGGATTTTCTCAACGGGTAAAACGGGGTCATATTCTTAGTTACCAACCATTTCTGTGACTAAGGGGACCTGATACTGATGGACTTGTCACCTTCACCCATCGTAAAAAGTAAGTTCTTCAAACTTGTCACCATATCACCTTTATCCACTTGCCACTTCAATTATATTACGTACTCAGAATCACTTCGTTTTGAAGCTGACACCTTCCAAATGCCGACCTTCTTATTCTTTGTATTGTTACAATCCTGTAAAAAGTTATTGTTTTTCCTGCCTTTAACCATTTTTTAGTTGTTCTTGGGGTCACTAGTTTTGGTTTTATCTGGCGACATGTTGTAAAAGTATCTGAAGATATCACTTTTATCACTTGTATACCGGCCCTGTAACGTTTTGTAGTTTTTACACTTGCCCTACATTTAATAAGCATGAAGCGTCGGTTTTTTTTGTCACTAGAATTTTCTTGAATGGATTATTTAAGTTTGTGAATGAATCGAAGAATCCGGATTTTACTAGAATGTTGTAGAAGTTTCCTTCCGAGTATAAATAGCTGTCCAACTGCCTCGAACACAGTTAGTTTTTCTCAGATTGGATTTCTGAGAGGCTCGTTTTATTCGCTCGGGCGAATTTTTGTTTTGCTTTAGTAATTTCTTAATTACTGTTCACGTTAGATACGTGGTGCTGAGTTACTGTTGAGAGTACAGTGTACTGTTTGCTACCTAATTGCTGGATGTTTAGCAGTTGTTTCCTGCTCCTATTGTAAATAAGTGTACATACTTGTAAATAAATTTATAATTACTTCCTCAAGATTGGAATGATTATTTAAAGAAAGTTGAAGGTGCTACGGACTCGTTACAGTATTTATGGAATTCGCTCTTACCTTTCCCATCAACTCTGGCGATTTTTGCGGGGAAAATATTGACTTTCCTCTAATCGGGACTTTTAGACACGCGGCACTTGACATAACTTTTATTTTCAATGTAGACCCGTGCAAAGCCGAGCGACGCAGCTAGTAAATAAATAATTACGCTGCAAAAAATGAACTGCTGTTTTTACAGTATACTACTGGCAGCCGAGGTTTCAATTTAAAACAGTAAAATGCACAGCAATAAACTGTAAAACTAGCAATTTCAGTTTCTTACTGCAAAGTAAGCAAATTAACAGTTTATTGCCGTAAAATTTAACTGTGGTATACGGTTAAAACAACAGTGTAATACTGGCAGCAGAGATTTCAGTTTAAAACTGAAATGCACGGTAATAAACTGTAAAATTAATAATTTTGCAGTTTATTACTGTACAAGTAGTAATTTTACAGTTCAGTACTGTAAAAGTAGTAATTCTGCAGTTTATGACTATAAAATTAGCAATTTTACAATTAATTACTGTGAAATTAGCAACTTTATAGTTAATTACTGTAAAATTAGCAATTTTTACAGCTCATTAGAAAAAATTCGCTGTATTATACTGTAAAAACAACATTCATTTTTTATAGTGCAGTAAATAAACAAATATAAACTTATTTTTTGAGATTGCGTTTTTTTTAACATGATGCATGGCAAACCCAATGTATATTTTTATGTATACACTGTGACGCAGCGTTGCGTCAGCGGCGGACGTCACTGTTTACCTGCCTCTGACGCGAGTGACAACAAAGAGGCCCAACCTTGAGCCCTCGGAGCGGGAGAGGTCCCACCCTTGTTGTGTGGAGCGGCATTCCTTCGCGATATCCGCCGCCTCCCCGCAGCGGTGCTCCGGAGGTTAATCACTCTCGCAGCTTTGGACACTCTTATTTATGCTCCGCGAGTTGGCTGACTTCGTTCACACCTTCGACTGAAAGCTCTTTGCCGAAGAGAGGAGTCCTATACTAACTGAGGAACATGCTCTTGAAATATTTGGTAAGATTTTTTATACTGTGTTATTGTTATTGGTTTCCAATATTTAGTAAGATTTTAAATGTACTGTTATTTAGGGATGCACCGATAAGCAAATTGGCCGATTACCGATTAATCGGTGATTGATAAAGGGGCGATTAATCGGTCAAGCCGATTCATGATTAATATGGTTGCTTTCGGTACTACCAATTTCACCGTTACAGTTTTTTTTCGTTTTTCGTTTTTTTTTTTTTTTTTTTTTTTTTTTTTTTTTTACGATTCTAACTTTTGAAATAGTTGCTAATTTTTTCTTCCATTTTCCTAATTTTCTCAAAATAATTTCAGAATTTTATCAAATTTCTCTGAACTAATTTTCATATTATTGTCAATAATATTGCATTAACACATTGCTAATTATGTAAACTAGACATGAAAATTCAAAAAAAAAAAAAAAAAGGGAGGGGGAGTCTGTGTGGCGAGCAATCCAATTTTGAAGTTCTTTCAGTTTCAATTTTTCAATTATTAGTAGCTATGTAATTCAAGACTTTTATTCTTTGTGAAAGTTGAAGATTATCTAAAAGCAAGGAGAAAAGTATCGACGCATGAAAAGTGTTGCTACATTACACTGAAGTGACAAAAGTCATGGGATACCTCTTAATATCGTGTCGGCCCTCCTTTTGCCCGGCGAAGTGCAACAACTCGACGTGGCATGGACTCAACAAGTCGTTGGAAGTCTTCTGCAGGAATATTGAGCCATGCTGTCTCGATAGACGTCCATAATTGTGAAAGCGTTGATGGGGCAGGATTTTGGGCACGAACAGACCTCTCGATGGTGTCTCATAAATGCTCAATGGGATTCATGTCGGGCGATCTAGGTGGCCAAATCATTCGTTGGAATTGTCCAGAATTTTCTTCAAACCAATTGCGAACAGTTGTGGCCCGGTGACATGGCGCATTGTCATCCATAAAAATCCCATCGTTGTTTGGGTACATGAAGTCCATGAATGGCTGCAAGTGATCTCCAAGTAGCTGCACATAAGCATTTCCAGTCAATGTTCGGTCCAGTCGCACTAGAGGACCAAGTCTATGCCATGAAAAAACAGCCCACACCATTACGGAGCCACCACCAGCTTGAACAGTGCCTTGCTGACAGTTTGGGTCCATGGCTTCGTGGGGTCTGCGCCACACTCGAACCCTACCATCGGCTCCTACCAGCTGAAATCGTGACTCATCGGACCAGGCCACGGTTTTCCATTCATCTAGGGACCAACCGATATGCTCACGTGCCCACGAGAGTCGCTGCAAGCGATGTCGTTCTGTCAGTAAAGGCACTCGAGTCGGTCTTCTGCTGGAATAGCCCAAGAAATCCAAATTTCTCCGCACAGTTCTAGCAGACACGTCCATTGTACGTCCCACATTGATTTCTACGGTGATTTGACGCAGTGTTGCTTGTCTGTTAGAATTTACGACTCTTTGCAGACGTCGCCGGTCTCGATCTTTAAGTGCAGGCGGTCGACCACTGCGCTGTCCATGGTGGGATGTTATGCCTGAAATTTCATACTCTCGGCACACTCTTGACACAGTGGATCTGGGAATGTTGAATTCTCTAACGATTTCCGAAATGGCATGACCCATGCGTCTAGCTCCAACTAACATTCCGCGTTCAAAGTCTGTTAATTCACGTCGTGCGGTCATCATCACGTTAAAACCTCTTCACATGAATAACTTGAACAGAAATGAAAGCTCTGTAAAAGCACTGCGCATTTATACCTGTTCTATGCGATGCTACTGCCATCTGAAAATTTGCATATTGCTATCCCATGACTTTTGTCACTTCAGTGTATATATGTGTATTTTTATTCAAAATAGGAGAATTAATGCATTAAAAACTTTACATCAACGGTGAGGATTATTATTGCTGTTAATAAAATTATTCATCATAATTTCTTTGTAAAGGTTTACTTTAAATAAAAAAAATTAAGAAATATTTTTCCGCCGATTAATCGGCCCGATTTTGCCGATTACGGCCGATTAATCGGTCAATCCCTACTGTTATTATTATTGGCTTTAAATTTACTATTATAGGCCATTCCACGGAAAACGGTCATTTTTTCCCACACGCGACGCTTCATATATTTCATTAAAAATAATTTGTTAAAAAGGTAAAGAACAAATTTTGTCGCAAAGGAAATTACACACGTTTCTGTGTCATTCCTTAAGAAAGAAACGTCGTCATTATCTATTACTTTTTAGTGAAATATATGTACCGTCACGTGCGGGGCAACATGTCTACTTTTTGTGAAATACCCCTATACCTAATTTTTTCACGATGCAAGTTATTTTTTCTCAACAAATGAGATATGTTTCCTTAGCCATCAAAATCTACCATTTGTTTTGTTATTGCTAAATAAATAGATCGAAAAATCGACATTCACAAGTCCCTTTTCGAGAGGTTGACTTCGCAAGTCCTTCACGTGACGCATGCAGATAAATTAAATTTTAATCAACAAGAATATTCGATAAAATATAACACTCCGAAGTATTTTGGCATCAAATGTAAGTATTACAAAATGTGTTTACTTCTGTTTAGTTGAAATATTAGGATCTGTAGCAAACCGTTGGTGAATGATCGAGTCTGCTTTGTCGGGAACGTAACGGTAGAATGGCCCTTATGCGCACTACCTACCTCCTCGTTATACCACACTTGTCTAGAGACAACAAAAAAGCCCGTTATATCCGAAAATATTGTTGAATCCATCCAACTTGTTGTAGCAAATTGGTCTCTCAGAAGAATTTCATGCTTTAAAAATATTTTAACTAGATTTAACTTTGTGGATATATTTTGTCTTTTTAAATTTTACGAACTTTTTAAGTCATTGTCGCGATTTGGATATTTTCAGCATGCCTTTTTATGATTTTAGATCAAGATGTTTTAGTATTTTCAATGTATAATTTGTTTTAATTGCTGTTTTTGTGTTACTTGCCACAGTAATTAGATTTCTCTGTAGTGTGCAATGCTTTTTAAATAAAAAAATAAATATTTTAAAAGTACAAAAAAAAAAAAAAAAACAAAAAACAAAAAGCGATATGACCGCGTTAATGAAAAATAACTTTTATATTGATATGAAAATTAATGACATGTGCTCCTACAAATTTTTTTGATTATTATCATATTAGGACGATTTTCTAAATGAAACAAAAGGAAATTAGTCTAACAATTTTTCTTTTAAACTAAAAATGATAATTAAGGACAGTTTTATTGTTTTATGATGGAATACGAATTGAAAGTAGCAGCTTGAACTGCAATTTAAGTGCATGGGAGGTGTCAGTTATGTTCATTGATTAAAAAAAGGAAAATTTTTCTTGAGAAATAAATAGCTCCTCCTTCCTCAGAAATTATTTGTGCAATGAACCTTAGTTTTCTCTAATCGTTTACACTAGAGTTTCTCAACCCTGGGCCGTCTGGACCACCTTGGAGTCAAGGGGGTTTACAAGAAAAAAGGGTAAAATAAGGGAGTCATAAATCGTACGTAGGTGAACGCGGCTGGCTTATTTAAAACTGATAAATTTTTTGCACTTTATTTTACACCTTTTTAAGGAAAATTGTTCCAAAAAAAAAAAAAAAAATAGAAGGGCTTGGAGGATGAAGGGGCTAAGTTACATTTTGAAAAAATGAACATTCTGGACAACGGTAAGCAATGGATACAGGTAAGCAAATAAAACTTGGTTAATCAAAAAGTAGGTATCATTCCACCGATTTCATACGCACACTAACTAAAAAACCAGAAAACAAAAAAGCTGCAACAACTGCTACAATAAAAAATTGAACTTTAATTACTCGCAATTTCTGTTTTGTCGCTTAACCCCACCATCTCCCAAGCCCTTCAATTGTGAGTACCATTTCCCTATTGATCATTATATTTTTTATTAAATCATTTTAAAAATTAATAATGAACGAGTGAGTGAGTTCCATTGTGAGTACCATTTCCCTATTGATCATTATATTTTTTATTAAACCATTTTAAAAATTAATAATGAACGAGCTACAGTAGTAGCGATTACAAAAAGCAATCAATTTTAAGAATATTTTTTTTCGCCAACATCTTGGGAATTTCACTAGCCCAATCTTGGTGTTTTGCGAAAAATCCCAACTGTAGCCTTGATCTTTCTAATTGACCGAATACAAATTGCTTAGAAATAATATTTTCTCCATTATTTTAAGCCTATCAGAATCTTTGAAAAAAAAAAAAAAAACGATTTTGTGTGAAATTATTTTTGTTTAATTTTCTTTTGAAAACAATGCCAGGCTCTACTGTAAAACTGAAAGTTTAAAGATGATTGTTTTTTCGAGTTATTTAATCATCAAAGTCGTAGGAATTATTGTGATCATAAAGCTACTGGGATATCAGATACATAAAAAAATATATAAAATAAAACTTAGAGTAAAATTCAAAGAAAACAAAATGTGCAGATGAATAAATTGATGAAAAAAAGTAATAATGCCGATAATTATGATTTCGTGGTAAGCTGATAACGATAGCGATGTTAAGTTGTTGTATATTACTGACACACTGGTAAAAAATAAATGTTGTTTTTAACGTAGGACTACAGCTAATTTTATAGAAATTTTACTGTATTAAACTAAAATTGCTAGTTTTATAATAATAAACTGTAATATTGCTAGTTTTACAGTTTATTACTTTGCATTTTACAGTTTTAAACTGAAACTTCTGCTTTCAGTATGATACTGTAAAAACAACAGTTTTTTTTTTTTTTTGCTGTGCATTTACATAACATATATTATCCATATTAGTCGAAAACATTATTAGTGAACGTGGAAATTAAAATCTAGTCTTCAATACTGACGATGAACACTTGAAACATCATTGCATAAGTAAAGAGAGAAGATGTGGTTTCCCAAAGACTTTTTTTAAAAAATAATTTATTATTAAAAACATCTAAACTCTCAAAAAAATTTAAGATCAACATTTACTTGCTATTTAAGTTATCTATGACCTCTAGAAACATACATATAAACACTTAAATTTTGCAACAAAGTTTTCATTTGCATCTCATATTTTTTTTTAACCAGCGCATAAAACTATATTTCAAATCCTAAGTAGTAATGGTAATGTAAATTCAAATTTACATTTTTTGTTACCATAATAAAAAATATTTAGAATCCATTGTTTAAAGGCAATTTTAGAGCTTTTCTCGGTCAACATTTCTGCTTTATCCGAGTTTTATGCCCGCATATTTTAAGCATAATACATTCTTAATGCTCAAAGCTTTAGAAAGGCCCCTAGTTTAGAGTACCCGATCATAGTTTCCATTTTACTTCAAGGAAAATGTGTAGGAATGAGTATGGCGTTATCCTTTTAGCTATGTTATGTTTCCAAGCAAGCTGGAACTCAGCTAATTGATGTTAGTTCGTGAATAATTCCTTTAAAGTCAGTAAAATATTCAATACTTTAAAAAAGGAAAGGAAAAAAAAACCTGGTAAAGTTCTGGGATAACGTGTAATGTGACAGACCGAAAACTAGAGCATTTATTTTAAAATAAAATCGTGTCTGTTATTTGCGTATGACCTTTAAAACGGAGAATATATTTTTTTAAACATGGGATTATTATTTCTTTTGCTTGGACAGTTTCTTTTTGCTGGTTCTCGCGAAATAATTTTTGATTTTAGTAACTTGTAGAATTTAAGTCTGAAATTCTTTTGACCTCTTTTTTTTTTCTTCTATTTTTTATTTTAATTTTGGATATGAAATCAGTTTTGGAGTTACTTATCTGTCAGATTCTTTTTGACATGCTTCAGAGGAAAACTTTTGGTGAAGCAAAGTATAAACATTTCTGTCGGCACCTACTTGTAGTTTTTGTGATCTTCTCTTACGCAGTTTCGTATTTCATTCTCTTGAATGCATAATACAATTTTTAGTGCGGTTACACTGCAAAAATGAACTGTTGCTTTTACAGTTTAATACGACGTTCCAATTTAAAACTGTAAAATGCAGTCATAAACTGTAAAACTAGGAATTTTAGTTGCTTACTGTAAAATTAGAAATTTTAGAGTTTATTGCCGTAAAATTTAGCTGTATTATACTGTAAAGACAACAGTATAATACTGGCAGCAGAGGTTCCAGTTTAAAGCTGTAAAATGCGCGGTAATAAACTAAAATTAGCAATTTTACAGTTTGTTACTATAAAAGCAATTTTGCAATTTAATTCTGTAAAATGAGCAATTTTACAGTTTATTACTGTAAAATTAGCAGTTTTTAAAGTTTATTACTGTAAAATTAACAGTTTTTACAGTTTATTATCGTAAAAATAGCTGCACTCTGTACTGTAAAAACAACATTCACTTTTTACAGTGTAGTAATTTTTTTTTATTTTATTTTGTTTAAATCCTTTCATCTAGTCTGACGATCTGTATCCCCTATTAGTTCGAATTTATGAGGTTCTTCTGTGAATGAATAAAAACAAACAATAGAAACTTTCATCTAGTCTGACGATCTGTATCCCCTATTAGTTCGAATTTATGAGGTTCTTCTGTGAATGAATAAAAACAAACAACAGAAAATATGTAAATGTATCATTTAAAAAAATCAGTTTTGTTTTCCATTTCGCATGAATAAAAATTCCGATTTAAAATACAACTCATAAAAATAAACTTGACTAAATGTTTACGGCATTTCCCCACTTTTTATTGCGGGAAATAGCTTCTAGAGGCGTTAAACCTATTTCTAGCTAAAATGCAATGATATCACGCCTTCGACTATCTTCAAGTGTTTAACAGGTTAGTAGTTTAGGAAACTTAAAAATCGTTTCAGAAAATTTTCCCGCTGTTTGTGCAATGGCTTGCACTTCCGCCGTACATTACACGGCGCATTCTGCATATTCATAACTCGAAATGCAGTATAACAGCACGGGAGGAAAGGGAATCTTCTTTCTGCATTTCCTGCTTAAAAATGCGGCACTTTCAACCAGTTTCCGTTGAGAATAGGATGTAACTTTGAGATCTCTAGGAAAACATTTCCGTTTCTCTTTCTGGAAAAAGTTGAGATAAAGTAGTTGGAAAAAAAGGAAATTCCAGGTGCGGTTTTGAGGTGTTTGACCTTTTGAAGCTAATTTTGGAAAATTAATAACAGCACTTCACTTATTTCGAAATGAGGTGTAATCTGTCAAAAGGAAACATATCCACTTATTAGAACATTTTCCGTATCTTTTAGATGGCTTTAATCAAACTCTCATGTTTCTAGAAGTCTAAATGGAAAAAAATGATAGTTCATTAAAAGTTTGACATTTCGATCAAAAGGTAACAAATCCATTCCCTGCAATTCTTATTTTGAATAGATTCATTTTGATGTAAATTGTAAATGTCGTATTTGAATAATTTCGACAAATTTCAGATACACTCTGAAAAGTAATAACTTTTGAAGTCTTTTTGAATATCAAACGATCAATTTTCTGATTTAAGAAGTAAATCATACTTCAATCAAATTAATAAATCTATATAAATCAATTTTTTACTTTCCGTCATTAAAAATTAATTCATTTTTATCTGTTTTAGTTTTCACAATGAAAAGTTGTAATCAGTTTTTGAAAAATTAACTTTACTTTTTTCCAAATATTATGTAGCAAATAAAATTTACAAAAAGGTATTTTTAAAAAATGCATAAGAAACATGGATTTCATAATTAACAAAATAATTGAACTACCTAAGGAAAGAGAAAAAAGTCGGCTAGATATCAAGACGTGGAGTAAAAATTACCACTATGCCGCAGTGAGCTGGATACAGCATTACATATGTTACTGTAAAAGATCGAAATTTGGTTGCTGTTGACATTTTACAGTGAATACCAACAATCGCACAGCAAGAAAGACCGAATACAGTCAAGTCTCCATTACTCAAACCTTGCAGCTGGAATATTCGTTTATCTCAAGGTTTCCATTGGGTCATAAACTCTTGAAAAGATTGTGTGAGAACTTCATATAACTAGAACTAGTAATAAGTATAAGGTTTTAGCCTGTCCCTTGGAACTTCGAGTTATCGAGAGATAACAGATGTATAATCATTGCGATCAGTTTTATTCCAAATCGGTTTCCTC
Source organism: Uloborus plumipes (assembly GCA_038373865.1). Taxonomy (NCBI): domain Eukaryota; kingdom Metazoa; phylum Arthropoda; class Arachnida; order Araneae; family Uloboridae; genus Uloborus; species Uloborus plumipes. The sequence goes on along the minus strand of JAXGGA010000415.1, from coordinate 134,284 downwards.
CCTCCTCTTGTTAGACTTAATATTAAGGCTCGACCGATGGCATTTTTTGGCCGATGGGCCGATGCCGATTGTTGGCCGATTGTTCAAAGTTGGCCGATGGCCGATGGCCGATTTTTTTACTCTTCCATCGGCCGATGGCCGATGCCGATGGCCGATGGTTCAAAAAAATCAAATGATTGGAAAAATAAATGTTTTACAAGAGATTCGATGGGTTTTTTTTTCATTTCATGCTACTTCTTTTTCAGTCATTCAGATTTTGGGGTTAAATTTCTATTTTACGACCACTCAACAAAAATTATATGAGAGAAAGAGACGCAGTAAATTGAGAACACATTCGTTCCATTAGTACTAGGTGTAGTCATGCAAATACTTTCTCAGTTGCAATCCGATGTTCCAAATGTGCTTTTTACTTTTTCTTTCTCTTTTTTTGACTAATCAATTTTAATTTCAATGCAGACTAATATCATAAGTTTGTGACAACTGACTGATATAATCGCAAAGTGTTTTATAACTAACTAAGAAAGATACAACAAAGATGGAGAAAAAAATAAGATGCTGAATTCGGTATCGGCTGGGCGGTATTTGACAAAATTCCTATTAAAATTGTCGATATTTGTAGCATGAATCTCTGTAAAGCAATTCCGCATCGGTTCGCAATATACTCTTTTATTCGTGAATTAAGTTCCACCTACATATACGAAAATGTTTGAGATAAAAATTGCACTGCTTTATTGTTTAACATAAACATAAAAAAAAAGACTTCAGCAATAATATGTGGATTTAGATACACCAAACTTGGTAAAAGAACTTCCCATTATGTTATACAGGGTGTCCACTCCAATCGTGGCCCAACAGCTAATTTCTAAACCGTTAGAGATAAGCATATAGTTTATTTAGGAAAAAATCACCAAATTACGAAAGGAGTTTTGGGTCTATTCAATGTTTTTCAAAAAATCAAATTTTGAAAGAGTTACGAAATTAAAATTTTTACACAGCCCCCCCCCCACCCCCCCCAGTCCTATCAATCATCATATTTAGTAAAACATTCTTGACACTGTAACGTTTAAAACTTAAAAAAAAATCACTCTCCTACCACAAAAATTGACCGAGTTATGACGTTCTGAAAAATCAAGATTTTGCATTACTTCATGACGTCATCGAGAGATCGCTTAAGGGACCGTATGCGAAATCCTTCAAAATCTTGATTTTTCAAAACGTCATAACTCGGTCAATTTTTGTCATAGAACAGTGATTTTTTTTAAGTTTTAAACGTTGCAGTGTCAAGAATGGTTTACTAACTATGATTGATAGGACTGGGGGGGCTGTATAAAAATTTAAATTTCGTAACTCTTTCAAAATTTGATTTTTTGAAAAACATCGAATAGACACAAAATTCCTTTCGTAATTTGAAGATTTTTCCTAAATGAACTATATGCTTATCTCTAACGATTTAGAAATTAGCTATTGGGCCACTATAGGAGTGGACACCCTGTATACTATTATACTTTGCCATTTTTGAGGGTATTCACTAATTTTATTGTCAACTTAAACTGCGTATACTTCAAACCTTGACCATCTTTACACATAAAATAAATCTGTACAAAATTGTAGGATAAAGCAAAAAAAAACAAGATACCTTATCTTGCATATTACAAGGGTTGGTATAGTTATTTTATGAAACTAATTCTTATACATAAAAGATTTAAATTGATAAAATATAAGCATAAGTCATACATAAAACAATAGCCAGTTCTTTCTTTATAAAGAATAAAATACGTATGAAAATGGAATAGTATGATAGAAATATGCTTCTTTCCCAATCTTTTATTTTTAAAATATTGAATATGAGAATTTAAAATATAAAAATAGCATTGTTAATTTCCCTACATAGTATTTCAAAAATATTCTTTGTAATCTTTGTAATTGTGAAAATCATATAGCAGAGTTTTTTTTGGGTAAACAGATTATGATGCAAAAAACATTTTTAGGAGATAGGTCTCTTTTTTTTTCTTTTCCTAAAATTTTACCAGATTTGGAAAATAAGTGTTACATTTGGTACATGTAGTGAACATCTAGTTCTGAAATGCACTTTCTGGCCTGTTAAGATAGGTTAGGAAATTTAATTCTCACTCTACTTAAACCATTTCGTTTTTATCAAATTAGGTTTCTAAGAACGATAGCAGGCAATTTTTCTCTTGATGCCTAGACGGATTGTCTAGATTTTTCTAAAATTAATTATATTTTTTGTATTGGAATACCTTCAAATATGAACATTTCTCATACAGGAATATGGTTTGTTGCTGCCAATTTTGGTAAATGTAAACACTAAATACAATAAAAAATTATATGATACATTTCCATGCTGAATCATTTTAGTTTATTTTTTTCCCCTTATTTATTTGGAAAATCTTTGTGAAATACTTTTTAGAAGCTTAAATATAGAGCTCTGATCTTTAAGAACTATTGGTAAGGAAATACATCCTTCTTTGATCTTCTTTTTAGTAATTTTTTGGCCGAATATGGCCGAATATTTTTGAAGATTGAACTAAAGCTACCATTTTCAAAAAAAAAAAAAAAAATACTCCAAATTAAAAAAATATATATATTTAGTAATGTATATTGAACTCATAATCATACAAAAGTGTGCTTTAAATGCAACCTGTACTTTGTTTATTGACAAAAACAAGTTAACTTTTCGGCCCTGAGTTTGGCCGAATATTCGGTATTCGGCATTCGGCCAAATCACTTTTCGTTGCATCCCTAGTAAATAATACACAAATTATCAGTATCGTGCAAGATGGCAATGGCACTTATTCAATATTATAACTCTGCATTTAACTATTAGGTAAAATCTGAAACAGCATAATCCTCCCTAATAGCGGACACCTCCCAATAACGGGGACAAAACTTACTGTTCCGTTATTCGGAGGTTTTACTGTAACTCTTAAAATTCGCATCAAAGCGATCACTCGGAAAGTATCCGCTGTCGATATCTGCCCGATTCGGAAAATTCCAAAACCCAGAACTGTGCTAGTCCCGTTTGCTGCCCAATTTCAAGCCACATGCTGAACAATGAACATACTTTTAATTGTGAAGTAAAAAATAAAGAAAATAGAATTCCCCCTTAAGAAAACTTTTTTTAAAAAAAGAAAAAAAAACATCGGCCTTGCATCGGCATTTAGATATTTTTGAGGCCGATGGGCCGATGTTTTTTCCATTTTAGCATCGGCGGCCGATGCCGATGGCCGATGGGAAAAATTTCAACCATCGGCGCCGATGCATCGGCCTGGCCGATGCATCGGTCGAGCCTTACTTAATATAATGGAAAAATTGGAATTGCTCTCCAAGCAAACATTAAGCTAAACTCGTGTTTGCGGGGGAATTTTCTCGAAACTGATAATTCCACCACATTCATTGTTGATTCATTGATTTTGAAGATGATTCATTGTTGTTGTTGTTGATTTCTGCCAACGGGGTGGGCGATGAGTGGGCTGCTTCCCTTTTCCTGCTGTACCGTAATTTGATGTGAAGTCAGACTTCCACAGTACATACATGCTATAGGGATTTGTTTATGGGGTAGGGTAGGCAGCCATTCACAGAAACTGAAGGTTCACACAAAGAAATTACAAGGACAGGGGAGAGAAATTACATTCATACCCGAACCAGGAACCTTAAGCCAAGGACTGAACTTGATCCCTCCAGTGACTTATTAATGCTCTAAGTGTTAAATGAACACTAAAATAATAAACTGGAGCTCGTTATAACTTTTTTCTCTTACTTACAGGTGGTATTTGTCTTCTTGCTGATGACAGCAACAGCAGATGACTCTAAAAGCATAGATGGCGGATTCAATTACGACTACGGAAAGCACCGAAGTCCAGCAGAGCGAGATGATGTCTACCGGGTTCCAGATTATACCAAATACTACGTGAAGAAGTACCGAAGGAGGAAGCCCATCATGGTCGACGGGTTGCCACTCTACAGAGACTAACTCTTTGCATCTCTATTTCACAATTCTTCCTATTTTTATTTATCGTCAAGATGTCCATCACCAAGATTTTGTGATTTGATGTTTTCGAAGAATTTTTTCATTCCTTTCGAAGAATAAGCAAATGGTTCTTTTCTGTTAAAGGTTCTTCCCCTAATTTGGCGACTTTTTGTGCATTGGCGATAATAGAAACTATTGCTTAAAGCAATTGGCGATAGCTACAAGTGTATGGCAACGCTAGAAATTTGAGTTCAATGTTATTAAATGTCGCCAAATAAGAAAATTTTAGTTTACAACAGCGAAAAAATTATTTGAAAGATCCCCAAAAATAAAAAATGCGTCAAGTCCTTTAACAGAAAAGTGTTAGTCAAACTGTCAGTTCAAAAAATCTGTGTTGATCACTGATTTTCGCACACATTTTGCTACCAAAACGATAAATTAATACGACGTAGGATTGAAACTGCAAAGTAGGTCGAAATGAAATGACATTTATGGGGTTGCAGGTCAACGTCACCATTTTGCCTATATTTTTATGTGAGGATTGATGTTACTTTCAAACAATTTGGTGTATGAAATGTACCATCGTAGAATAAAAAGTTCTTCACATTTTCATCATCAACACTACTCAAGTAGTACACTTCGTTTTTTAAAGGTTGTAAAATGGTTATTAACGTTGTAATAACCGCTTAAAAACGTTTATAAAACGTTTAAAGGTTATTTTGCTACCTGGGTAAGTATGAAATAAAAATATTTATGGGCAACCTCCAGTCTATTGGTTTAAAGTGTTACAATAAGAAAGTGGAGTTGTCATAAAGTTCTGTTCAAACTTCAAAGCTCTAAACCATTTTCCGTGTTATTAATGAGTTTGGGCCTAGATTTTTAGAATAACTGTTTATTACTGTAGATATTACAAAAATTAAATAAATTTAAAAAAAAAAAATCAGTAAATGAAGTGTAACGGTAAAAAATACAGTTAAATAATTGATTATTAAAATAAGATATTCAACTGAATCTGTTATGTTACTTGCTACTATACGGCGCTAAGTATCTGTCAGTTTTTCAACAATCAATTTCTGCTGCTTTTTTATGTTTTCCTGTATCACTGAGACGAAGCATTTACTGCTATTATTTCTTCATCTATAAGAAGTTGTTTGTGTAACGTTGATTCTAAGATTAGCAAAATAAATCTTTTTAAATAAAAAATGTATATGCTGTTTCATTTAAGAATTCACTGTCACGTTTATACAAGTAACCTATATCAATCTAAATAGAAGTTAATAATTTCACAACAGATTTATTCAATAATAGTAGATGTACCAAGGTGCTACGTGGGTTTTTAATCCAAATAGTCGCACCGTAAAAGGGGAACACACATCAAAGAAAAATAGTACCAAAACGGTTTAAAAGGACTGAAATATCAACCGTATAGATTATTACACAGAAAAAATTACCATGGCCGTATTAAGTATAATTAGTTTAACTGTGAAGGGCAACCTTTTGCAAGGCAGTAAAATATTTTTCAGTTGCCATATACAATGAATAAAAATAAATTAACAGAAGTATAACTTAAAAATTATTGAAGGGGCAAGTGAATAAAGCGATATGTGACATTTTTTAAAAATTTCTAGAAAAGCTTTCAAAAATCTGTTGTTATTTTTTTTTAATGGATTTGTCTTAACGGGTGAAACGGGGTCATTCTTAGTTACCAACCATTTCTGTGACTAAGGGGACATGATACTGTTGAACTTATCACCTTCATCCATGGTAAAAATTAAGTTTCAAAAATTGTCACATATCACATTTATCCACTTGCCCCTTTAAGAAATTTCAGTCAAGAATATTCTACTTTAATTATATTACACCAAAATTTTACTTGGACATATTACTGTCATAAGATAGGCAGAAAAGTTCGTTGAGTTTGAGGGGAGGGCGTATAATAAATGGCTAAATAAAATGGAAATCTTTAACATTTGAGACAGATCTGAAAAACAAAGGTACAGACAAGAAAATAAATTATAATAAGCAGCTGTTGGGGATGTAAATGTCGTAACTATAGATGAGAAGAAAAAGTTAGAATACTGGTTCTTGTAAAAACCATCTATATACATAAATGACTACTTTTTGTATGTATGTCCGGGGTAATCTTCCAAACTACTGAACCGATTTTAACCATTTTTTCACCGTAGATACCTACAGTAACAGGGAGCAGGATAAGCTATAATTTATTTCTAAAAAGCTTAGTTTAAAAAAGTTATTATGGAAAATAGCAAATTTCATGTAATTTCCTCCATTAAATGATTAAATTTTCAGTCCATTGTTGCAAAAATTTCTTGCCTTGCAGCAACGATATTAATAGTAATCACAATGAAAATTTTTAACCAAAGCTTCTCTGGAGTAAGTACGCAATTTATTGCTTTCTTAGAATTTTTATATTTATCTGCGCCAATAATTGCAAACGGGGCTAAATAAAAAGAGAATTGATTTTGGCAACAGTTAGAAAATAGAAAGTGTTTACAGTCAAAAATTTTTCTAAATTAGGTATACATAAGATGTGTTCACCAATTGAGTTTTCACCGATGGAGTCACAAGGATAGCAACTGTTATTTACCTGAACATTATTTGTAGCTTGCATTCGTATTTAGGGCATGCAGTACAGTTTTTTTTTGAGGTAATTCATACAAAAAATTTAGCCATTGTTTACAGAAGAAACCATAGTTGTGTATATAGATGTGCACTTTAATGTTGAAAAAATTACGAATAAGTTTCACTAAAACACATTACCATGCACAAACCCGGGCAGCGCCGGGCACCCGGCTAGTTTAATAAATAAAACTGCATGTAAATTTATTTTATTTACAACTCAACAAATTTCCAAAATATTTCACACTAGCTTATTACACGGCGTTGCCCGGTAGTGTATTATGTTTAACTTATTCAATGCTAAAATGAAATAGTAAGCTTTAAATTGATAATTCATTGTTAATCGTAATCTTTGTTGGAAAATGCTCATATTTAAATGTGTTAAATTTGATCAATTCGTATGCTTAAAGGCTTATCTCTATTACTTTAGCTATTCAAAACTGAAATAAAATGGCCATTTTGCGACAGAAAATTTGCATTTTGAGCTTTTTGAATTTTTAAAAATTTCAAAACCCTGCCTATGTGAATTTTAGTGCTTCAAAGAACCTCTGTACCAAGTTTGATGTATATCCAATAAAAACTATGGATTTGTACAAGGAACAAACATACAAACAAATATATATATACATCCATCCATTTTTATATATATAGATAAGCTACCAGTTTGTTTGGCTGTCTTACCTTTCAAAAGAGGATTTCTGCCTAAAGCTCAGTCACTACCTACCCCAGACTGATGAGCTCTAATAAGAACGAAACAGGAGTGTCTGGATGGCATAACCGAGCTGGCTGTGTATTACACATACTCCCCTATGTACTTACTTTCCCATTAAAATTGATGCGTTCTTTGAGTTAGCTAACGATGATAATGACATCGGCAAGTTTCAGAAAATCAATTTTACGGGAAAAAATGTTGTTATCAGCCAGGCAGAGCGTTTGATACAATGTAAAAATTTCCTATCACAAATAGAATCATAAGTTACGCAACTCTTTATAAAATTTTTTGGTTCTGAAATACTACTTCAGATGCAATTTATTTAGCCGGTTGGCAGCACTAATGAAGAAGGATTTTTGTCGGACTTTTTACGTCCATTGGCTCAGCGTTTCTCAACATTTCTTGATTCGCGGACCTATTTTTGATCCGTGAACCAGTAAGGTTTTTTTTCTCTTTTTTTTCTCCAAAAACTGTTGAAGGGAGGGCAAGTAAAACTAATTAAAAAAAAAAGCCCGCCACTGGTGAGAGAATCCCCCCCCCCCGCCTTTTTCTTGTTGTGTGTGTGTGGGGGGGGGGGGGAGGGGTGTTACCATTAAAAACTTGTAAAAAAGTTTGCTAACCGGTGAGGTCTTTTTTTTTCATGTTATTGAGCAAATAAATGAATGAGTAAATAAATAAAACCTCTCTTGATACTAACATTAAAATGTAAAGAAAAGTAACTGCATCAATTGTTCGAAAGTAAATAAACATTTATGTAAAGAAAAAACATGGAAAATTGAAAGTTAATCACAAAGTTTACGTTTAACTGTCGAATAAGATATTATTATTATTATTATTATTTATTTATTTATAATTGAGAATCGCTGCCTTAGTTCCTTTTTTCGCATTGTAAAAAGCGTTCTTTCTTTCCTCGAAACACGTACAAGCAGTTTTCTAGAAAGTTTGTAACTAATTAGGTTGTTTTCTTTTCTTTTACTTTTCAAATGCGAAAGAATTTATTCAATTCTTAAACGAGATCGTACTTGTACATAAACAATTTTTAGCATCAGATCAGATCAATATTGTCCTTATAACCTACGACCGCAAATTACGTCAATCAAACATTTTTTACATTTAATGTTGATTTTTAAAAACGAAACATTACGTTTCTTATTCAAAAAAAATAATCTAATGATACGGAACTTGCATCGAATTTAGTTTTTCAAACTGTTAGATTGTATTTTTCGGTCTCGTTTCAGCCGTTGATGACTCTTTGTTTGAAAACTACATGAGATTTTGTTAAACTTGCACTTTGCCTCCCCCCCTACCCCAGAGAAAACCATTTTTTTTTAGAATGCATGAGATTTAAAATTTTTTAAATTCATTTAGTGGCGACATCTATTGGAACAAAAAACAAAAACTATCTGGGCTTATCTATCTGGGGCTGCTCTCTGCTCTCTAGCAGATGATATCGAAATTAGAAAAACTAAACATAAACATGATTCCAAATGCAAGTAGAAATTTTGATGAAGATAGTGATTTTTTTGCATGACACGAGCACGCGAATGTAGAATTTGTAATTATTGAGTTGATTACTTTTTCCATCCAACTGTTTAATAAGTTATAGGGAGAGATGTAATTATAAAGTTTAATTATTCGAACAAAAAGCATTAAATGTGATTTAGTAATTACTTAAACCATAAGAAATGCTGAGTTTCATTACAGAAGAAAAGTTTTGAAAAAGTGTATAAAATCAAAAACCAATATTTTGCTTATTAACTGGAGTGCGTAACGGTACTGCGTATTTTAATTGAATCATTAATTTTGAGAGAATATTACTTGAGAGCTTGTTTTTGTTTACTTTAAGAGGAATGATAATAGCAAAATATTTTAATTTGATGTACTAAATATTGCAGAACGAGGTACCATAGAAAATGGTTAATGAAGAAATCGATTCTTTAGTATTTTTTTAATAGTGACAATCTATGATGTTGCACCAGTTACAAATATTGTGAAAAGTGAGAAGTGGACCAGTCACGGTACAGAACGTCAGAGGTCTACACTGAAAAAAAAATGAATGTTGTTTTTACAGTATAATACAGCTAATTTTATTGTATAAAAATTGCTAATTTTACAGTACTAAACCGTAAAATTGCTTCTATTGTTGTTTTTACAGTATAATACAGTTAAATTTTTCGGCAATAAACCGTAAAATTGCTAGCTTTACAGTAAGAAACCGTAAATTTGCTAGTTTTACAGTAAGAAACTGTAAAATTGCTAGCTTTACAGTAAGAAACCGTAAAATTGCTAGTTTTACAGTAAGAAACCGTAAAATTGCTAGCTTTGCAGTAAAAACCGTAAAATTGCTAGCTTTCCAGTAAGAAACCGTGAAATTGCTAGCTTTACAGTAAGAAACTGTAAAATTGCTAGTTTTACAGTAAGAAACCGTAAAATTGCTAGCTTTACAGTAAGAAACTGTAAAATTGCTAGTTTTACAGTAAGAAACCATAAAATTGCTAGCTTTACAGTAAGAAACTGTAAAATTGCTAGTTTTACAGTAAGAAACCGTAAAATTGCTAGCTTATTTACAGTAAGAAACCGTGAAATTGCTAGCTTTACAGTAAGAAACCGTAAAATTGCTAGCTTTACAGTAAGAAACCGTAAAATTGCTAGCTTATTTACAGTAAGAAACCGTGAAATTGCTAGCTTTACAGTAAGAAACCGTAAAATCGCTAGCTTATTTACAGTAAGAAACCGTGAAATTGCTAGCTTTACAGTAAGAAACCGTAAAATCTCTAGCTTATTTACAGTAAGAAACCGTGAAATTGCTAGCTTTACAGTAAGAAACCGTAAAATTGCTAGCTTTACAGTAAGAAACCGTAAAATTGCTAGCTTTACAGTAAGAAACCGTAAAATTGCTAGCTTTACAGTAAGAAACCGTAAAATTGCTAGCTTATTTACAGTAAGAAACCGTGAAATTGCTAGCTTTACAGTAAGAAACCGTAAAATTGCTAGCTTATTTACAGTAAGAAACCGTGAAATTGCTAGCTTTACAGTAAGAAACCGTAAAATTGCTAGCTTTACAGTAAGAAACCGTGAAATTGCTAGTTTTACAGTAATAAACTGTAAAATGGCTAGTTTTATAGTTTATTATTGCGCATTTCACAGTTTTAAATTGTAACCTCGGCTGCCAGTATTATACTGTGCAAACAACGGTTCATTTTTTGCAGTGTACTTATAGAAGGTGTATTCAGAAAAAAGAAGCTGAAACTGACAACAGGGGTCACTCTAGACGGGTGGTAAATTTTTGAGGTTTTACTGTAAAAAATAAATATCTATCATCTATACTAAGGCAACTATGTGTGATTCTACTGTCAATGAGGTTTTTGTGTCCCCAAAGAAAAAGTAATCTGTTTAATTTCATACTCATTATTTCACTAGTCAGAGCTATTTTTATGATTGTAGTGGTAAGGGCCAGACGAAATTAAATTTTTTTTGAGTTTTATTGACATCAGGGAAAATGCATTGCCAATGGAGGGACACCGTTGGCGGAGATCTGGTTCGATTTACAATTATTTCATTTATTTTTCGGTGTAAAATCAGAGTATGGACTCATTTATATAAGCCCTGTGTCCGAAATTTTTTTTTGGGTTTTAATACCTCAAGTTTGAAAAAAAAAAAATCTTAGAAACATATTGCATACAAGTCGTATTGCAGATCCGAAAAAAAAAAAAAAAAAAACGCCTTTCACATTATTTATGTTATTCTCTTTATTTCCTTGATTTTACATCAGCGATGCACATAACGTGTCTAGCGCCCCTGGGAAACGTAAAAGGTATCGCCCCCCTCCCCTACTGCATAGCAAAACAATAACGCCAGCAATTTTATTTTCAAAAATAAATGCCGTAAAATGGGGTGTATAGGAACAGCGGGGTCAATCGGAACAAAACTTCTCGACCGTACAAAGAAATTCTTCATAAATATACTATTGGGTATTTTTCGCCGTTAATTTTTTTTAAAGAAGGGTAAGATAGGAGATCATAGGGAAGTAGGAAAAATTACTTTTGTCAATCTGGCTTCTAAGGAGGGCTGCCCGTGGAATGCTAGAAAACGTCACGTTTTCATATATGAGTGACTTCAATTTATGTTAAATCTCTGTATGTCAAATCAAAAGCAGTTCTTAAAATTAATTTTAATTTTTCATAAGTTCAAAATTATTTTGAATTTTGACAAATCATAAACGTTTACTGGTATAAAAAATAAAGTTTTATTTGCAGTAACTATTTATTCTTATTCTTCCCTATCAATATTGATCATGTTTGTGAGACCTATTATAGGTTAAATTGAAAAAAATAAAAATTTTAGCATCTGTTTCGATTGACCCCTATCAGAGGGGTGATTCGGAACACCCCTAAATTCCTATATATATAAATAATAACTGTTCAAAATGTTTGTCTTTGCTTGGAATATCAAAAGCAAAGCACGGCCGATGTTTTTACACAAAAAATCGAATTGAAAAAAATCTTTTAACTACTTTTTTTACAATCAAAGCTGAAAAGTGCATCGATTCACCCCATTTTACGGTATTGTACGCTTTTGCACCAAAGCTAGAATTCAGTTTCGGTTCAATTTATGATAGATTGAAACTTTTTCTCAACACAACTTATATCTTGAAGAAATTGAGATTTTAAAACATCAGAAAATTTTGTATAATCAGTAGGGTCAGGAAAAGACCTCTATATAAATAAACGTTTCTCCTGCTTCTCCATAGGAAGTTAAAATGAAACGTCTTCTTAGCAATAATAAGCTAATCAAACATGCATTTTAACCGGAGAAATAAAAATGAAAACTTTCGACAGGAAATTTATAATACGAATTAAAGCATGTTAAAATTATCGCAATAATTGAAAAAATAAACAAATAAATAAATAAGTTTTTCTTTCATTTGTAGGACAGTCATAAAATATAAAATAATAAACTCATTTAACAAGTAAATGCACAAAACATCTCGTTCATAGATTCAATAACTTACAATTTTCATTGTTTTCTTGTTCCCTAATTTCATCACGTTTGTTGCAGTAATTAGTTCTCTTTGCTTTAAAATTGTATTTGTATGCAAAAATGGCTAATATGAACAGATGAACAAGATTTGGGAAGCTTATCCTAATATTTGGTGCAAGGCTGTATCTGTATTTAAAGGTGGGTTTTTAAGATTAAAACCTCCTCCAAAAATTTTAAGAGCAGTAAAAAAAAAAAATGCTTCTCATACATTTTTGTTGAAAAATTCATTATTACCAATTTATTTTTCATTTTCTTATTTATTTTTTAATTTAATTTAAAAATGAAATTATCATTACTGAATAATTGTGCAAATTAAGTATTTTATCTGCAGTATTAATATTTGCATTGCAGTTATTGCAGAATTATTTCTTGCAGAACGATACACATTTTTTCTTCGAATTTTGAATACCACTAACAAAAACACCCAAATTCTTCGAATTTGAAAGTTCCATACTCTATATTTACCACATTTTATAAGTGTCATGAAATAGAAATTTCAGAAGTATTACTTCGAAATCCTTTTGAGTAATTAAAATATATCGAATATCTAAGAGGGTTGAAGTTATACAGTGTATACATAAGATTTTTTCCCTTCATTGAAGATCCATCATGTTTTAAGCAACATTTTTTACTCTAATACCTTTTAAGCATCTATTTTAACAAAAAGCAATATGATATAGAAAACGAAATCAAATTTTATTGAGCACATAGATTTTAATGGAGATATGTTTGGACAAACCCTACCTGAAACTAAAGTCTGGTTACAGCAATGATTTGTTGACATTACTGAATTAAAAAAAAAAAAAAGTTTTATTGCAGGATGAAAATCAACGCATTTGTGATGAAAAATTTATTAATGCTTTTATGAATATTTCAAAAGTATTGGTATTCATTTTTTGCCTGACAGATACTAAGCCAGCTTTGTGTGTTATCTGTTATTATCAACATGGATTTAGCACAAAACAATTATCACAAAAATAAAGGATAAGTAGGTGGTAAAGAATTGTACGTGAACGAACTAGGATAGACATAGAAATAAGGTAACAATTTAGGTTCTGAATTGATTTTCAGAGGGAAAACAAGTGGCGATGGGTGATCAGAAAAAAGTTTCAAGTCTGTAAGCGAATTATTATCAAGAAACGATGCGTTCAGTGCTTCACGTTTTTGTGGACCGTCGGTTCCTAACACTGGAACTGATTTTGGGGATTGCACTCGAGCAGCATTTTCTATTTTGTTGCTTGATTCACTTGTTGCATAGAATGGTGGAATGGTAGTTGTCTCAGTTGCTGCGGCTGGTGTCGACGTTGATTCTTGTGGTGAATCAGTAACAGCCACTGGTGAGGCATCCTCGGTTGCAGGCGAAGCAGGTTCAACAGCAGGAATACTCACGAAGCTGGACTGAGTTGGAGATATGTCTTTGGGAAGAGGACTACCATGTTCAACTTTCGATAGTGTTGTATACTTCTGGGTTTCTTTCAACGCTTGTAAAAATTCTTTGACGTCTTCAGTCTTCTGCTTAGTAGCTGCTTCTTTAGCTATGGACTTCAAGACGGATGGTCGTAAGTAGTACATGTTAAACTTGCGTCCTGGCGAGGAAGATTTCGTCAGATGTGTTTTAGGATGCACGCCAACATCGCCAAATGCTTGGTAACCGATTTCTGGTGCAGATTTGTACCGGACGACCCTAAGGATTCCATTCGGGTCGACGTATTGGTACATTCCTGTCACGTGACCTTCGGAGTCCGATTCTTCCCTGCGAAAATGGCCTCCCTCATCTCCTGTGTTGAATGTGAATCTGTACTTTGGATAAGAGCTCTTGGATTCATCTTGGCAAATGGCTCCTTTGAAAAGCAGGACCAAGGAAAAGGCAAGGATAAACTGAAATAGTTGTGCTAAATTACTGAGAGCAATAATAATAAGAATAACAATGAAAATAACTATATTGATAAGCCTTGGTAGTGCAGTTGCATTAAACGAATTTCGATAACTGTCCTAATGCCAAAATTGATTATAACAAACGGCAAAGAAATTGGCTCTTTTAAAAATTTAAAATAGAAATCAGTTGCGCTCTTGTAAATGAAGAACATTTTATTGACTTATTGAAAGACAGAAGTTAGCATAGAGAAGTTTGTAAAATTATTTTTGGTAAATATTTCTCGTCTACAAACCAGTCATATCTTTGTCCCCCCTTTTTTAAAAACAATTTTCGATTACTGCAAAGTTCCTGCTTACGCCCCATAATAGCTTTTGCTACTGCACGGCCATATTCTATTAACGAAATTTTAAATGAAACTTCATTTAACTTACTTGAAGTACTACTGAGGGACGAACTCATTGGTTTTATTTACACCGAAACACACTGAGATTGAATATTATTAACAGAAGATGTTCCTTTTAAGTAAGTAGCGTAACCAGAAACACATTTTGCTACCCTTTAGTAGTCCGACTAGGGAATCGCACATATGGTGCAATCATGAAAAATAAATAAATAAATAGCTGGAATCGAAAGAGCATATTGAGACTTTTTCTTGAAGTGAAAACTTCTTTAGGCACGCTGAGCATTTCTTGAGATGGTAAAAAAACCATTGAACTGTTACCGTTACCGACACCTCTGTACATAAGTATCTACATATATTGGTTCCGTTTACACGAGAGTTGAGTTCTGATGATTCAAAAAATATTTCCTGTCAATTCAAAAAATGCACAACTACTTCTTCAAGTTTTTATTACAGTAAACCCCTTGTTACGCAAGACATTTTTTTTTTTGAAATATAATGAAGAAACACTATGAGTGGGTTTAATTGATCACTCAGACATAGATCTTATAGTCAATTTTTTTTCTATGAATTTCTTTCGCAGGGGGTGGTGTCCGCAATTGACCCCACACCCCACCTAGGGCATGAAAAAAAACAGGTTTATGGAATTTATATCATTTACAAAAACATGATTAAACTAGGTGACCCGTGCGGAATTCCGCAAAAAAAAAAAAAAACCCCTCTAAACTTAAAATTTAATACGACAATTTTTATTGGCTTCATTTGCACAACATCGCCATCTACTGCCGTCGTTCTGACAACTTTTCAAAGAGATCAAAGACACGTTCACTTTTACAACTACTACAAAAGTGATACCCTATATTAAAATCAAATACCCAAGGCTACTACTAAACTAAATACTAACGTTATCGCAAAACTACCATAGTATTTTGAAACAATAAAAGTTACAACAAAGGTTTACCGAGCTAAGCCTTGGCTTGAAATGTCGCATTTAAAATTGATTTGAACAACAATGTAACGATTTTAACGTTTGAGCAAAAAATTTAACTTTTTCAAACTTCAATCGCTTATAAGTCGCTTAAACGTGGATTTTCGAGATTCTCGTTACGCGGCGCTAGCGGAGAAACGTTCTAAAGAACGCATTTTTTTTAATCTTTCGAATGAAATCAAAATGGAGACGATACGACAATTATTTCGCTAGATAGAGTCAATTTTGTGCCCAAAAATTGAAGTTCGAATAAAAAACGAACCGACACTTTTTAGAGGGTGGGTCTAATTTTCGTCAATAGCCCGCGGGATAAGCTTCAAAATCATAAATTTTCTTGCAATTCGATAAAGAAATGAGCGAGTTTCGACCGGGTATAGGATTCGGCTTAGAGAAATAATATATGGAGATTGATTGACTATTTCAGTTCAAATAAATTTTTTTTTTAAATTAAAAAACATTCCATTTTTGAATTTAAAATTTGGAATGAGAGGGACAAAAAGTTGAGGCAACAGAAATAGATGATTTTGTTGTTCTGTCACATATTTGTGTTCATTAAACTTAAAAGAAAAGAACTCAAACGAATTTAACTCAAAAAATTTGGAAAAAAATTGAGATTTTTTTTTCAATTTTTGGTTTTAACAAAAGGTTTAAACTGTAAAATTAGCAATTTTACAGTTTTTTTCTAGGAATTTTAAAGCTTTAAACCGGAATTTTGGCTGCCAGTATAATACTGTTAAAACAACAGTCTATTTTTTGCGATATAAGAAAACTGGGTGTCGAAATTTTCGTGGTAATGGACTTCGCCTATAGTGGTTTCATATGAAAGAACTAGCCGGGTACCCGGCCCTGCCCGGGTTTCTGCCGGGTAAAGTGTTTCAGTGAAACTCATTCATAATTTTTTCAACATTAAACTGCACATCTATATTCATAAATGGCTACTTCTGTAAACAATGGCTATTTTTTCTGTCTGGATAAACTAAAAAAAAAAAAAAAAATGTATTACAAACTCTAAATACAAATGCAAGCTACAAATAATGTTTAGGTAAATAGGAAATGTTATAAGCTTGGTGTATTAAAATAAATATATATTTACAGTATCAATCGCTCTGGAATCAACCATTTCCGAATATTGCACGTTAAATAAGTCCCATTATTAGTTTCTATCCTTGTGACTTCAATGGTGAAAAAAAAAAAAAAAAAAGAGGCTATAAACACTTTGTATTTTCTAACTGTTGCCAATATCAATTCTCTCTTTTTTTTTTTTTTAACCCGGTATCGGTTATTGGCATAGATGGATATAAAAATCCTAAGAAAGCAATAAATGTCATACTTATTGCAGAGAAGCCTTGGTTCAAAATTTTCGTCATGATTACTATAAATATTGTTGTTGCGAGGCAACAAATTTTTGCAACAATGGACAGAAAATTTAATCATTTAATGGAGAAACTATATGAAATTTACTGTTTTCCATAATAACTTTTTAAAACTAAGTTTTTTAGAAATAAATCATAGCTTATCCTGCTCCCTGTTACTGTAGCTATCTACGGTGAAAAAATGGTTAAAATCGGTTCAGTAATTTTGAAGATTACCCCGGACATACATACAAAAGTAGTCATTTATGTATATAGATGAATCCCGTTCTCGGGAAAGCACTAGATCTTGCAAATGGTTAGTAGCCAACACATAGCTTTTTCTTGAAACAAATAACTCTTGCAAGTACAATAATTACTTTGCTCGTTATGTGTCATTTCATTTGGAGTTTTTAAGATAAAATAAGGAGTTTAATTCGCACGACTAAAAATTACATCCATACTGTCGGTTCATAAAAACCGCGCCTAGCACTCGCGAATAGTTCCACTTAAAAAAGGGGTGATGGGTTGTGGGTGATAACTTACCGAAGTTTTCAATTTAAAACTTGCATTTGCTATATCCTTTTGACCAGTGGTTGGAAGTAACGCGCTACAAGTAGCGAAACTACTGTAGTAACTACATTTTTTAGTAGTTTGTAGTGTAGCGCACTACTTAAAAAAAATAGAGTAGTGAGTAGCGCGATACAAAAAAATAGTAGTTTGTAGCGATTTCTGGAAACTAACTATTAAAAAAAAAATAGATAAATGAAAAAAAATTTTAAAAGAAAGAGAGCGAAGGAAAAAAAAACAAGGTTTAATTGACTATGACTGGTGCAAATCTTGCATGAGTACAGCAGCGGAAGCAATAAGAAATAAGAACCATAAAAATATGAACTGATTTCACTTAGACATATCATTTTGACGAAATACAAACAATCTGTTTGATGTAATTGGTTTATTTATCATCATAATTTTTATATTCCTTCAAATAATGTTCTTGTTCCTAAATATTCCCTGGCAAAAAATTGGAAAAAAATGAAGGTTGAATTCTTTCAATCTTTCAACTTTTGAATCCTTTCTTGTGGCGAATATTCGTAAAAATTGTGAAAAAAAATATAAAAAGGGCAAATTTTAGAAAAAAAAAGGAACAAAAAGGAAAAGTAACAAATAAATTTAAAGACAATTCCTAGTTCTATTCCGTGTTCAAATGAGTTAATTTATTAATGAAAAACACTTTTCGAATTTTTTCGGTCAATCTTCAAACGGTGTATGCTTTTTATTGTTATTATTATTTTTTTAAGTAGCGAAGTAGCGAAGTAGCGACTACAATTCAAATGTAGTTTGTAGTCGCTACAATTTGAAAAAAGTAGTTATAGTTGTAGTTAACTACATTTATAACAAAGTAGTTGTAGTTGTAGCTCGCTACAAAATAAATGTAGTTTTTCCAAAACCACTGCTTTTGACACATTCAACTGAACTATGTATTTGAAATTAACATCGTTCCATGTTGTTTGATACGGCTCAAAATGCTTCTTATTATTCTTCCCCTTATTATTATCTTACCTGACACCCCTATTTTAGTAGGATTAGGGCCCGGCTCCACATTAACGTAAAGCAGAAACGTAAAATAGATTAAATAGTGTTCCTATGGAAAGTACCTGGATTTTCGGTTTCTGCCTTCGGTTTCGGTCGCGTTTTCCGCTGATGTGGAGCAGGGCCCTCAGAGAAGACCTGACGCATGCGTAAATGCGCGGAAGGTTTTACCTAAGAAGATCACACAGTTAGGGCCATGCTCCACATCAGCGTAAAACGCGACCGAAACTGAAGGCAGAAACCGAAAATCCGGGTACTTTCCATAGGAACACCATTGAATCCATTTTACGCTTCTGCCTAATTTTTCTGCTTTACGTCGATGTGGAGCATGGCCCTAATGGATTGTTATTATTTTGATCTGAAAGAACTGGTTGCCAAGGCACTATTTTAGTCACCCGGACGAGCTGGTTTGTCGGGATTTGGTCATAAATCTGAATTCGTGTAGGTGACATCAAATGATCCATTCCAGCATCAGATTTATAATTTCAGAAGCAGCTTGTAACTGAATAATGTAATTAAACAGGGGTAAGCACAGTTTTAAATCTTTGCATATGATGCAGAGATGTGCCTGATACAATCATATTTTTATTAAATAGTTTTCCTTTTTGAAATTTAATTTCTTTGCACTTGTGGGGCATCTAAAATCAATCTCTTATAATTTGCTGCATGAGTTAGTTAATATTTTTGCTCTATTAAAATAGCAAAAGAAACAAACTGTAGTTTTTGAAAGCTAAGAAAGAAGCTTGTCTCATTTATTGAAAATAATAATTTAAAGCATCGAACAAAATTAGGGCCATTGGACGAAATTGCCGCCATTTTTGCCCAGCAGGTGACAGATCATTTATTTCATTAAGAAGTAATCTTTTTAAATAGTAATCAACAAAGTTGTGTTCTATTTTTAGTGTAATATACGAGTTGTCATGTGCAGAGTAAAGTCATTGTTTTCCCTAGAATGGCACGCATTTCTTTTTCTTTTAGAACAACTGGTTCTTTTAGCAGTCTGAAACGTATAAACAAGAGGAATATACATTTAAAATGTCTTTTAGCTCATCCTTTATGGCCTTTCAACAATATACTCGTAAACAAGAAATACATATTCATAGTACCCCTATATGGACAGTAAAAGCTTAATGCTCCGAAAGTTTACTTACAGTGTTCATGTTCAAAGTGCTCCTGCCTCCCAGTGGATACACAGAAACTGATGCAAAGTCGCCGTTTTCCTTGACTTTTATACCATGAGAATGAATTCTATGGCAATGGTTGAAAAACTTCTCTAGTTTGTATGCATGCTTGAGTGCAGTGGCGCATTTAATGAGTGAAGTATAGAAAAAATGTAGAATGTTAGAATTTCGGAAGGAATATTATGAGATGCATTGCTTGCTTCGTCTTGAAGGAAAGAAAGAAAATATACGCATTACAATAATAATACAAAGATTATTACTGTCGAACCTCGATAACTCGACCACGCTTAAAGTGAGCTACTACTAAGACGAACTACATTTTCGAATGCTGCCCTATGGTTTGGTGTTTATTGTTCTTCGGGAAAGACGAACCAATTTTAAAGGTTGCTGGTAGTTCGTTTTAATAAAGTTTGACTGTATTATTATTATTATTATTATTATTATTATTATTATTATTATTATTATTATTATTATTATTATTATTATTATTATTATTATTATTATTACTATTATTATTATTGTTATTATTATTACCATTACTAATACTACTACTATTAGCTGACCTACGCGAAGTGTTCGCGCTCAACAGGAGAACTATTCAAAAACCTTATATTTCAAGTTTTTTTTCTTTTCAATAAAAGCAATAATGTAATCTGTTTGTTTATTTTTCTTCGTTAGTGGTGAGAAAAATCTTTAAAATGATGAAGTTTGATGAAGTATTAAAGAAGAAAGGGATATGTCATTAATGAATGGACGGGTCTAAAACACCGGCTCCTTACAATGAACTGGGAAGTTCGTTTTTCATAAAAAATGAGCGATCGTTTTCCTGATCAATGAATGGTTTCGAAATTGGAACATTGTATTGATTTTTTGATGTTTTTTTACATCTAATCGGGAATGAAAAAAATTTTCTTAAATTTTATTGCATCATTTTTTTTACTTTTCAGTAATTTTAGTTGCTTTTCCTTAAAAGAATGGTTCTGATTCAATGAAACGTTTTCAACAACTTGAGCCAAGAGAGATAATCTGCAATTTTTTCAACTGGGCGAAGTCGTTCAAATGAACGAGCTCAATGAACGTATTGAAAAAAAAAAAAGAAAAAAAGAAAACGAGACATTAAAAAATGCTCCAGTGCCTGAAAAAAGTTATAGTGCATCTAGGGGAAAAAAAAAAAAAAACACTTTTTAGAAATTAAAATAATACGATAATGCGATTGCAATGTGAAAATAAACGTTCTCCCCCCTTCCTCCCGATTTCCATGCAGCAACACAACTGTTTTTTTTTTAATCCTGTCTCCTTTAATCAGTTATTATATGGGCGATTCTCTGTAAACTCGTCATTTTTCACACGAAATCTGTCCGGGCACGGTTTTTTGAAATGTTTGTATAATTATTATACTATTTCTCAGAAAATGAATCTATTACTTTGGTTTGAAAGAGGGCCAATTGAAGTTTGTGTTTTTCTGATAAATCATGACAGGGGGTAAGTACCTCGCCTAGTATAACTAGGCAGGAACTGTGCCAGGTGACTGTGTTTTTGCTCTTTGTTGCGTAATATCTGCAAAACTATTGGAACATAATTATTTACGAGACTACGTATAAATTTAGGCACAAATCGTGGACATTATAACTAATATGTTTTATAATTAAATTAATTGACATTAATAAAATCACTTCCCAGAGGACTGTTTTTGTAACGACCCTGATGTATACTTTCATCACAAATGTGGCTCTCAAACTAAGCAAAGTAGCGTTTCAACACCGTTCTCGGCGATTTCGGCAAATTCACACTGATTACTTTAAACTTCATGATAAAAAAGATTTGCAAAGTTATAGATTTTTTGTATTACAGCTTTGAATTTGTTGCAGGGGACTGTTTGAAAAAACTCCGGACAGAATTTACATGACAATTTTAAGTTTTAGAAATGCGTATATAATTATACCTTATTTCATAAGAAAAATATAGCTTCATTATTCTATTTTTAGATATTAATTGCCAAATTTATGTAGTGTTAATAAGTTTTTTGAAATACTATCTTTAACAGTTAGACTATGTTAATGACTTTTATGATTGAGATTGTTATCATAACTTTGATTATAAAGGAGGCAATTTATGGCAATAAGCTTGCTTAACAATGGTTTTCCGTTTTTGCTCACTAATTGAGATCCTTAATTGCCAATATTAAGTAATGTTTCATCAATTTGAGTTTCTCCAATCTCTCTCTCAAGCTCATATTTATCTCCGTATTTAGGAGGTAAAGCCACAAATGAAAAATTAGTCGAGAGATTAGTTAATTTTTTTTTTTTTTTTTGTGATGATTTGTATGGCGTGGAGTGTGGACTGTGGAGCCCTGGAAAGGCGTAGAAGAGCAGCGTGAAGGGTGATGAATGCAATTTAACTTCTGTCTTCTCTTCTACGGGTGCTTTGGGTGCGATTGCTGCCATCTCTATCTTAAAATATGACTGACTTTGTTTGGGAATTCTCCAGGAAAATTCTAAGTTAATTTCAGGAATTTTTAGTGGGAAATTTTTATGCCACCTATTTTACTGGTAGAAATTAGACCCTTCAGCTTCCCGTATTTTCTCGGAAAGTCTGGATTTGTTTACAATGTATACAGAGAAGATTATGAGGCGCATAAGTAGAGTTTGAGAACATTTATTAAAACACAACCACACTTTTAGATCACAAGGCAAATTCAACCACAAAAGTACCACTTCAACAGTGAGCGTAGTGAACATAGCTGAAAGAGTGATGCAAGGGAGAGGCATAAGGGTAATGGTGGCGAGAGGCATATACAGGCGCGTGGAGTCCTGGCAATGGATAGAAAGGCAGCATGAAGGGTGATGAATGCAATTTAACTTCTGTTTTCTGTTCTACTGGCGCCTTGGGTGTGAGTGCTGCTATCTCTATATAAAACTGAGACTGTCTTTGTTTGCGAAGATTTTTGAATATTTCTCAGATATTCCAAGTTAATTTCAGGAAGGTTACTGACTTTTAATGAGAAACTTTCCTGTTTTTGCCTGATATGTTACTGGCAAAAATTAGACACGTTATCTGCCTGGTACTTTTCAGGACCATGTCTGATTTCTTTAGTGTATGGAGAGTGCATACTCATAAAATTATGAGACACAAAAGTAAAGTTTGAGAACATTTATTGAAAAACAACCACACTTTTAGATCACAAGGCAAATTCAGTCACCAAGACACCACTTCACCAGTGAGCGTAGTGAACATAGCTGAAAGGGTGATGTACGGGCGAAGGAATAGCATAGGGGTAATGGTGGTGAGAGGCATAGAAAGGCGCGTGGAGTCCTGGCAGGGCGTAGAAGGGCAGCGTGAAGGGTGATGAATGCAATTTCACTTCTGTCTTCTCCTCTACTGGCGCCTTGGGTGCAAGGGCGGCCATCTCAGCTGCCTTTTCTGCAGTCTTCTTGTCCACCCCGATGTCCCCGGAGGGCACGAAGCCATCCTTCCCGGCCGTGTAGGAGGTCGTGCGGAGGTCTCCGTTGGCGTCCAGGTAGCTGTAGCTGCCGGACACCGTGCCGTCGCCGTTGGAGGACTCCTCCCTCTGGTGGGCCCCCGCGTCCCCCGTGTTGTACTTGAAGTTGTACTTGCCGTTCTCCTCGATCTTGTAGTCGATCTCGCAGTGGGCGAGGGCCAACAGGCAGAGGAAGGTTGCCACGACCTGGAAGGAGGAGAGGAATTGTTAGTAAAGATGAAATTCAAAGTGCCATGGATGATTGGATTATCAGTTTTCAAAACGCAAATTCATATTGATAATAGTACGCCCGAAAAAAACCCATTGGTAACTACTCTGTATTTCTTTGGATAAACAAGGATAAACAAGCAGAGAAAGTTTGCTACAACTTGAAAGGAGAAGTAAAAGACGTGTTAGTAAAAGTACAATTCAAAGTAAGATGAATAATTCAAAAACGCAGTATTTAAAACGCAATTTCATATTTATAATAGTACGCTTGCAAAAAAAACTATGGGTAACTAATCTGTATTTTTTGCTGGAATGAAAAAGTAGATGAAGGTTAATATCTGTACCTCAGAACCAGACTAACGTAAGTCCATTTTCGTCATTTTTCGGTAGAGGGGAAAAACGATGTATTCGACAATCTTTTTCCCCTCTACCGAAAAGTAACGAAAATGGACTTACGTTAGTCTGGTTCTGAGGTACAGATATAACCTGGAAGGCGAAGAAGTATTGGTCACAAATGCTATTCAAAGTCCGATTGGTTATCAGTATGCATAATGCCAATCCCAATTCATAATATGTTGTACGTCTGAAACAACCACAGGAAATTAATCTCTAATTGTTCGAATAAGTAAGCAGAGAAGCGGTATTTGTGGAAAAATGCAATTCAAAGTACGATGGATTGTCAATATTCTTAATGTTAATGCACATTCACAGTAATAAGCTTGAAACAGCCTCGGGGATTAATCTGTATTTGTTGGTATAAATAAGCAGATAAAGTTTGCTATGGTATAAAAGGAGAAGAGGTAGTGGTGGAAAATGGCTATCCAAAGCACAATAGATAATCAGTTTTCATAACGCTAACTCACATTCATAATTGCACGCCTGAAGCAACCACGGGAAACTGATCTGTATTTGTTGGGATAAATAAGTAGATGAAGGTTAATATAGCCTGGAAGGGGAAGAAGTATTGGTCACAAATACAATTGAAAGTGCGATTGGTTATCAGTATTCATAACAACCGCAGGCAATTAATCAACATTTCTGGAAATAAATATGCAGAGGAAGGTCACTGCTGAGAAAAAATGTTAGTAACACATCCAATTCAAAGCCCGATAGATTTTCAGGATTCATAATAATAAATTCTATTCAAAATACATAGTACGTCTGAAAGCACCACGGGTATTTAATATGCACTAGTTGGGATAAATAAGCAGAGGAGGAAGGTTATACAACAATCTGAAAGCAATGCAAGCGCGATGGATTATCAATATTCATATTGATAAATCCTACTCGTTGTAGTACGGCTAAACAACCAAGGGTAATTGATCTGTATTTGTTAGGATAAATAAGTAGAGGGACGTTGCTATAACTTGGATGGCGAAGAATCATTGGTGAGAAAAGCTTGACTCCCAGCAATTGAAAAAAAAAACTTACTTTAACAGTGAAGGATTGCTTATTGTTTTCGTCACACGTTAGTCTCGTTCACTCCTTCACAAAACTGCTTTTCAATAAATTAACGTACGGATGACCGTATGCTATCTCCTCTAGAACGCCCAGGAGTTTCAGGCAAGCCAGTTATAAAAAGAATCGGTATTTTTCAAGGAACTCTTTTATCAAGGGCGCATCTTTAGTTCATATATAATAGAATCAAAGATGAATTTTCTTTCTGAAATTCGTAGTTGAAAATATACTCAGGCTAATTGAAAGAGGGGAATTTTCTGCAAGATTGAATTTGGCACTTCTGCAGGCCCGTCATTTCAAGTTTTTACAGGGGGGGGGGGAGCAAAGGGTAAAAACACAATACAATTTCACCAGAAAACAACAGAAACCACACCCACTTATATGTAAATACATTGATTTCTCAAAGTCAGGGGGAGGGGCACTCGACCCCCCTGCTCCCCTAAATGACGGGCTGCACTTCTGCAAGTTAAATAGCATTGGAGTCATACAATCTTTTAACAGAGAATTAACACTCTGCCCAGTACAATAATATTTTTCATGTCCTTTCGCCATCACATGAACTTTGTTCATGATTAATTCTGAATAATGAAATTTTATCTGTTACCAATCTACCTGCGTATTACCTCGAGAAATTTTTCACCATAACGTTTTTACCCCGATTTTCTTGGGCAATTACTTCTTTGTTGCCCTCTTTATGTGCACCTTATTTTTTATGAATATTTTTGAAATTATTTAACTTATTAATGATACGGCTATTATGAAAGTGCTAATTTTTTAAATAACATCACCACAGCCAGGCCCGTCATTTAGGGGGGCAGGGGGGGGTCAATTGCCCCCCCTCCCGGCTTTGAGAAATCAATGTATCTACATATAAGTGGGCGTGTTTTTTGCTGTTTTCCGATGAAATTGCATTGTGTTTTCACCCTTTGCCCCCCCCCCCCACTGGAAAAACTTGAAATGACCTCCCTGACCAGAGCATTTCTTTACAACAAAAAAAATTACAATTGGAAATCATTTTGAATACGGTTTTTGAAATGGTTTTTGTTTTCTTGAAACGGAGATTTTTTTTTACTAAGACTACAATTTTTTTGCAGTAGGGTTAAAACGAGAGGAATATAAAAATTGAAAAAAAAAAATAAATAAATAAATAAATAAATAAATAAAATAAAATAAAATAAATAAAAAAATAGGAAAAAAAGGCGTATAAATTATTTTTTACTGTAACAACATTGTAAATTTCGGAATAACAAAGTAAGATAGTTCAACAAAAATATAAAATTGACGGTAGTTATTGCAATATTAGTTTTAAAAACAATTAAAATAGCAATAAAAACGTTTCTTCCCACCCTTACATAAGAGCGCGATAGGAAATGCATTTGAAAATTGAAACAGAAGTATACTTTCAAAAATGTTATGTAAAACAATAAACACAATGTATCGTGTATGTAATAGGGTTAATAAAATATATATATCTATTTTCATCAAATATTTCACTTCAATAATGAATTTCCATCAAAAGAAAATTTTTCCTCTGCTACCAGTTAGGGTAACTTTGTAATAATATCAATTTTATCAAAATATTATGTGCAGAAATAAACTTAGTTACTCTCATACTAAGAGGTACCGTCATTTTGGGTGATACCTTATTTATAAAATATAAAAAAATACATGGTCTATTTACTATAGTAGTTAAGAAAGTAATATACATTGAGCATGGAACATCTTACTTTTTTACCCAGCACACATGTATATGTACAACATACACATACAGGAGCACACAAGTGCGCGTGTGTGTGTGTGTAGAACAGGCCCGTCATTTTGAATTTTTCCACCGGGGGGGGGGGGGGTTTTTACACAATGTAAATTTGCCAAAAGTGGCAAAAACCACGCCTACTTTCATGTAAATACATTGATTTCCCAAAGTCAGGGGGGGGGCAACTGACCCCCCCCCCTGAACCTCGAAATGACGGGCCTGGTGTGAAACAACATTTACAGAATAATATTATAATTTAGAACTATGGTTTGAAAAGAATCTTTTTGAAAATTACATTTAAATTTTAAGCAGAAATGAAACATTTGATTTAAAATTACAATATAAAAGCTCAGTAATTTTTTATAATTCACTTTAACTACCCAAGAAAATTCTTTTCCATTATAGAACTTTGAAACAAGAAGGAAATTACACAAATTTTGTAAAACTAAAATAAAAGGGATTTTTTTTTTAGATTGTTTAATTATTTCCCTTAATCTAAAAAATAAAGTCAAACAAAACGTGAACAGGTTTTAAAACTTCTACTATTGCTGTTCTATATAATTTTCGTATTTTACTTGTTAATGCCGTAGTTAGACGATGAGAATTTCAAGTTCAATACGAAACTTGAAATAAATTGGCTAATTTTTTAATAACTTTCTTAAGTAAAGTCTTGTTGAAAATTACAACTTGCAACAATTTTCCGTTACATTAACGGTTACTAAGTTATTCAACTTTACCGGTTAAAATCAAAATAACCTATTGAAAATGTTCATTTAATAATACAACATCACATTTGCTTTTTGATTCAACTTTTTTTTTGTAATAAAATATTTTGATCTTACGGCTATTGTGCATGCAATTTATTAAAAAGTTAATATTTTGATACAAATCAATACAGTGAAACCTGTGTATAATGATACTGTACATAAGGATAAACCTGCATATTACGATATTTTGGTTTGGTTCCAGCCAACTTCCCATCCAATGCATTTTGAACCTGTGTAGAACGATAATTATATTCTAACAAAACCTGTCTACAACGATATTTCCTTGATCTCTTCATTCCCCTTCCATCCATTCCCCTTCGAATACTATACATTTTGCCGTTTATAGCTGAGATAGAGCTTGGCCATTAGAATGACCTGGGGTAATTCTCGATTAAAAAGAGTTAATATCCGTAACGATAAAAACAATGTTCAAGGCAGAAATTCTTTAGGTGAATGTTTGATCGTTTATGAGCGAAGCCCTGAAACCATTTCTTTCATGAAAACTAAAATAGAATTCAAAATATTTCAAATTTTCAGTGGTCAAGAATTACCCTCGGATCGGAGTATTTCTTGATTCATTTCGGGGTAATTAATAATCGCTTAATTCTTTTTAAAAACAAAGCACCTTTGAAATAGTTATTAAAAAGCAACT
Source organism: Uloborus plumipes (assembly GCA_038373865.1). Lineage (NCBI taxonomy): Eukaryota > Metazoa > Arthropoda > Arachnida > Araneae > Uloboridae > Uloborus > Uloborus plumipes. The sequence continues at coordinate 106,181 of JAXGGA010000415.1, read as the reverse complement.
GATAAATAGCACATTAGAGAAAATAGTCAAGCGGTCGGGACGACGAATTTTTTAAGAAAAAAAGAACTTAGCACTTTAAAATTTCCAAATATTTATAAGCCCTGTTCGTAAATATTTCGTTTCTTTTTCTTTATTTTTTTGTTTCACTTTTTCCATTTTTGCATTTTTAGTAGTTTGCAGCTAAGAAATACTCGCTGTCACCTTAAAATAACTAAACTTTAGTATTCAATATTTTTTTTTGATCATATTTATAGCAGAAAATGAACATGACTAGCAATTACCCCAATGATCAATAACATATATTAATGTGCAACGAGTTACCGCCCGTAAGCCAGGGCTGAGGCAGAACTGTAGCAATTGCACCCACAGCTCAATCATAGCATTCTAAGACTGCAGTTTCGCCCTTATTATGGGCAGTTTCGCCCTTATTATGGTAGATAAACTGGGAAGATAAATTCACTTTATCTACCAGTTTGTTGGCTATCTTAGCTACAATAAGAGGATTTTTGCCTCCGGCTCGATCATTGGCTATTCCTAACTGAGGAGCCCATAATAAGGGCGAAACTGCAGTCTTAGGATGCTATGATTGAGCTGTGGGTGCAATTGCTACAACATATATTAATATTTACAATAGATGCAGAAATAATAATAAAAGATAAACACTTTTCAGATAAAAATAATAAGAAAAGTAACATAAATAATAAGAGAATTTTAGGCAAATGAGGAGAATCTTTGTAAATTAATGCATATTTGTGAACTCATCTTTCAAATAACAAGTTTATAGTAAGCAGTTTAAACGACGCTTCATTGTATGAACTAAATACAGTATTACAATTGATCAAATATAGTCATATACTGAAGTAAAGTGTTCTTACACATTCTTTCAGATTTCATTAAAATTCATTTTTAAATAAAAATTAGTTGATTTACGTCAGAAATGTAGTCATCAGGAATTACCCCACGCTGCAAAATATGAACTGTTGTTTTTACAGTATAATACTGGCAGCCCAGGATCCAATTTAAAACTGCAAAATGCACAGTAATAAACTGCAAAACTAGCGATTTTGCAGTTTCTTACTATAAAGTTAAAAATTTTACAGTTTATTGCCGTAAAAGTTAGCAATATTATACTGTAAAAACAACAGTATAATACTGGCAGCAGAGGTTCTAGTTTAAAACTGCAAAATGCACGGTAATAAACTGTAAAATTAGCAATTTTACAGTTTAGTGCAGTAAAATTCGTTATTTTACAGTTGATTATTGTAAAATTAGAAAAATTTTCAGTTTATTACTATAAAATTAGCTGTTATATACTTGAAAAACAACATTCATTTTTTTACAGTACCGATTACTCTACTTAAAAAATTAATTAGTTATTTATTTCCTTTACTAACAAATTTGAAAACTTACGAATTTCATGATGAACTTCTACGTCTCCTTTGATCCCGTCGAGATGAAGACAAGTGTGAATGTTCCACCGATCAAGTTGTTTATATACTTCTTCTGGATTATTTTTTTTCCTTAATTGTATTCATTTCGGAGCGAGCAATTGTCGTTTGAGTGGAATCCGTTACATTTCAGGTGTCTTCGGAAGAGAAAAAAAAATCAAGGTTCTCCGCCCCGCTTATGTGAAAATCGATAACTGAATTTATTATTTTTTTTTCATCGGACATCGGCAAAGATTCGTTTGCCTTTTTGTTTTGTTGAAGGTCGTTTTTCGGGTTCGCGGTAGCATGTTAACCTTAGGTTTGCCGTAATTAATTGGAAGACATGGGACAAATCTCAAGAAATGAACGGGGGAACATAATTACGCAATGAAATTTATTTTATTAGAGAAAGGATGAGGTGTGGTTAATTATTTAACCAAATCAAGTTACTTGCATTTATTTCAGAATGATAAGGATGCAAATATTAGTAATGATGTTAAGGTAGTGTCGCATTTCCATGTCTGAGCAATTCTACGAAAACAGATGTCATCAGTTGCGTATGATATCTAAAAAATGTTTTATATTTTTCCATACAACTTTTTTTGTGTTTTTAAATTGACTACATTTCTATAATTTGTACTAAAATTTTACTTGAAAATTAAACTCGAGTTTTCAAAAAAAAAAAAAAAATCTCCAAAAATTTTGGACAATTTTGATATTTATTCATTTTTTTATGAGAAAATAATAAGATGTTTTTAAAAAGTTAAAATTGAAATGAATGTCTTGAGGAGGTTTTCAAATTAATATAAGTATTAGACATGTATTTCTCAGCAAGAGAGAGTGCATGTAATTTTTCCAACTTGAGAGAAAAGTACAATTTACTGTTATTTTTTTATGCAACAAAATTGTGCCGTTTAAATGTATGGTATGCTTGCCACCTTGTTTAGCAGTCAGAGAAGTCTGACTGGGATAGAGGAGTCCCGGGTTCGAATCCAGGTTCGAGCATGGATGTACTTTCTCCCTTGTGCGAATGTGTTGTAGAATAGTGCTGTGAATGGTTGACTTCCCTGTAAAAGGGAAGGCCCATGGCATATGTGTGTACTGTATAAGTCGGACTTCACAACAAATGAAAGTGCAGTTGGAAAAATGAAGCAGAGCACTCCAAATTGCTGGCCTAGCTGGCACAAAGCAACAACAACAAATGCAGGTGATATGTATTATTTGTAAGATTTTCAGCTTTAATTTAAAGCTAAAAGTTTATCCATAGCTTGCATAAAAAATTTGCAGCAAGCTTTTAAATAATAGGTATTTGTTGTGTCACTTTAAACTTTTAAGAGTCTTTATTTACTGTCCGTCCATGAGAACCGCGCCTAGCACTCGCAAGCAGTTCCACTTAAAAAAGGGGTGATGGGTTGTGAGTGGGAACTTTCCGAAGTTTTCAATTTAAAACTTGCGTTTGCTATATCCTTTTGACACATTCAATTGAACTACGTATTTTAAATTAGCATCGTTCCGCGTTGTTTGATACGGCTCAAAATGCTTCTTATTATTCTTCCCCTTATTGTAATTGTAGCTATCACCCTTGTTTTAGTAAGATCAGAGAAGACCCGACGCATGCGTAAATGCGCGGGAGGTTTTACCTACGACGATCAAATAGTAAAAAGAGTTACGACTTCGAAATCTTGGACAAAGGGCTTAACAAACTGGCGATATTTAGTCCCATCTGGTAACCCATCCTTCATGATGCAACCGCAATAAGAAGATGGGAAGATTCTTGGCTTGGGTGGAGCACAGCCAAGGTGTCGGACAGTCCGAGGTCGCCTCAGAACACCGTTATGCTATTTAGTTACGACGGACAAACAAACATTTTTTCTCAAGGTATTTTTTTCCAGCAGGAAAATCGAACGATAATCGCATGTAAATAGAAGCTAAATGCGACCTATCTCGCATTTCATCTTCAACGCGAGAGCAGGCAGCGATAATTGCCCGTAAAAGGAAGCTGGGGAGTATTTTTTAATTGGTCCAGCATTATAAGTCGGGAATTATTTTAGCTTACATAACTTTTAGTTTTGTTTTGTGATAGAAGCTGTGACCTTAAGTATGTCGCCATCTTGACTGATTTAAGAGGCATTACAACGGTTAAAATTTATCAAACATGTTTAATTAGTATGATGGTATTTATGGTACAGTGCTATTATTACACTGCGATGCAAAAGTTTAGACAAAATGCAAATATGTGAATAAAAAGAAAACTATTCAACGAAATGCTTTCAAATTTCTACTGCAGGTACACAATATGGTCCCAAATACGTGTCTGGAGTTCTTATAACTGTAACTGGAATCAAATTTTGGATATTACAAAAGACATTTTTTTACATTGTTGCTAAAGTTTAGACAACAGTCAGATTTTATGCAAATATCCCTTTAAATGTGATTGGTGGAGGAAATGCGGGACTGTATTATTCATTTATAAAGTGCAGAGATTGCTGAATAAATAATCAAAATCTCAAAAACTCTTTAGTTCTCGTGTAAAGAAGATGAGAAAGTTTGGAAGCCGAAATTTGAAAATGAACCTACTTTATAAATTTTTTGTCTTTTAAATCGACTCTAGTATGGTAGTACATTGTTTTTTACTTTGTGGAGAGCAAATTCAGACATGCGTATTGATCAAAAAGTCCAAGAAAAATTATTTTTCTTATGGATGAAGGAATTGAAAAAACGGCTCGAACTGACAATTCGCCCCTTAATCCTACAAAATTTCAACTTGGGTCAAAAACAGCACGTGACAGCACAAGTAAATGAACAACTGAATCGGAATGCATAACAAAAAACAAAGAATTGTGCCTGAGCACTTTCGGACAGAGTGTCCCAAATAAGCCAGATTTTAATGTAAAAAGCAGCATATGTATCATCGTGACTAAATAATGAATGGTACTTTCTTCGATAAAAATTATTAAAACTGGGATGGCCTAGATGGATTATAATTATTTTCGCGAGACTTGAGAAATATCCAATGATCATATGCTGTGCTGCTTTTACCAATAAAATCTGGCCTATTTGGGACACTCTGTCCGTAAAGGCTCAAGCACAATTCTTTGTTTTTTTTATGCATTCCGATTCAGTTGTTCATCTACTTATGCTGTCACGTGCTGTTTTTGACCCAAGTTGAAGTTTTGTAGGATTAAGGGGCGAATCGTCAGTCTGAGCCGTTTTTTCAATTCCTTCAACCTTAAGAAATATAATTTTTCTTGGACTTTTTGATCGATACTCATGTCTGAATTTGCTCTCCACAAAGTAAAAAACAATGTACTACCATACTAGAGCCGATTTAAAAGACAAAAAATTAATAAAGTAGGTTCATTTTCAAATTTCAGCTTCTAAACTTTCTCATCTTCTTTACACGAGAACTAAAGAGCTTTTGAGATTTTGATTATTTATTCAGCAATCTCTGCACTTTATAAATGAATAATACAGTTCCGCATTTCCTCCACCAATCACATTTAAAGGGATATTTGCATAAAATCTGACTATTGTCTAAACTTTTGCAACAATGTAAAAAAATGTCTTTTGTAATATCCAAAATTTGATTCCAGTTACAGTTATAAGAACTCCAAACACGTATTTGGGACCATATTGTGTACCTGCAGTAGAAATTTGAAAGCATTTCGTTGAATAGTTTTCTTTTTATTCACATATTTGCATTTTGTCTAAACTTTTGCATCGCAGTGTATAAGAAAGTTATAGCCATTCAAAAAAATCTCAAATATCTTTCATCGCCTTTTTCTCGAAACTAACATTTTTGACTTAGGCCCTTTTAGAACCAAGCCACAGACATATTTTAATAAAAAAAAATATTTATATTGTTTCTAAGCATGATATTTCAGCGTTCTCTTCTTATATATTCTTTTTTCTCAACACATACAAAATATATTCTTCGTACACTGCTCGACATTGAAAATGCAACACCAAGAAGGAGTGGTCAGAAATTGATGAAATTTGGTAAGAAGACAGAGACAGCATGGAACAATAAGTGATATTTATTTCAAAATAAATAAGCAAAATTTAGAGCGAGGACGGCGTCGGCTCAGTAAGAAGTAGGACCACCGCAGACAGCGATGCACGAAGAAACACGTCTAGGCATGGAGTCAATAAGCCTGCGGATGGTGTCCTGAGGGATGGCACTCCATTCCCTTTCAACCATTTGCCAAAGTTCGTCCTCTGAACGAGGCAGTGACAGGTTCTGCAAACGGCGTCCAATCACGTCCCACACATGTTCGATTGGTGACAAGTCTCAGGAGAGTATGGTGGCCAGGAAAGCATCTGTACACTTCGTAGAGCATGTTGGCTGATTCTGTGAGGCCGGGCGTTATCTTGTTGAAAAATTGCATTTGGCAGACCCTGAAGGTAGGGGATTGCCACCGCCCGCAGTACATTATCTACATATCGTTGAGCCGTCATAGTGACCCGAATACGAACTAGATGTGATACGGAATTGTATGCAATAGCGCCCCAAACCATTATGCCACGTTGTCGCGCTGTGGGGCGTTCCACAGTTACTGCCGGATTCGATCTTTCTCCACGTCGACGCCACACACGTATGCGATGACTATCGCTGGACAAACAGAAGCGGGATTCATCTGAGAACACTACGGTTTGCCATTCTGCCATCCACGTCGCTCTGGTCCGGCACCATTCCAAACGTTGGAGTCTGTGCTGTGAGGTCAATGGCAGTCTTCTTAGCGGGCGCCATGATTGCAGGCCACGTGCAACCAGTCGACGGGAAATGGTTCTGGTCGACACAGGAACATCCAGGGTACCTTGCACGTGCTGCAGAATCGACGTACAAGTGACTTGCGGGTCCGCCACAGCTTGTCGGTGAATCCGTCGATCCAAGCGGTCTGACGTCACTCTGGCTGCACCTGCACCCCTCAATGTGGCTACATTTCCTCTTTCCAACCATCTCCGACACAGCCGATGCACAGTGCTTGCATCCATGTGGGTATCAGCTGCAATTTGACGTATGGACCAACCTCCCTTTCTCAGTCCGATCACCATACCCCTTGTAAAGTCGTCTATATGCTGGAAGTGTCTTCGTTGAGGACGGCGTGGCATTTCCTCCTATCACACGTATCCCTCGAGACAAAAACCAAATTTCTCCGATAATTAGTCTGGCAGAAAAACCAACATGAACATAGCCCACTTTTCAACTTCATTCTCTTATATCTTACTTCACGTGCGTCGGAGAGCTGCGCATTTCATATCATTTGCATAACCCATTGACGTGCGTCTACGGTAAAATTTGCATAAATTTCTGACCACTCCTTCTTGGTGTTGCATTTTCAATGTCGAGCAGTGTATATGGCAAGTGTTAGGTGAGTAAATTTGTTTCTTCTTTAAAATCACGAAAACTCATTATCGTAGGAAATTTTAATTAAAGTGTAATCAAAATAAAGAAATGCAATTGTTTAGTAAGTAGTTTTAACTTTTATAATGTATTTTATGGTTTTTAAGGAAATAAGCTACCATTTTACAAAAATTGCTAAATAAGTAGAGTTCCAACTTTTACAATGGGTTTTAATAATTTTTAATGCTTTTTAAGCAGTTTTCAAACATTTAGAAAACATAGTATGATTATAAAGTGTGGGTTTTCCTGCCGAAAATGTGACAAATTTTGAAAACGACTCTGCTAAAGCTTTTTCAAAAAATATACGCAGTACATACTTTTTTAATATTCTTTAAAAACAAGGCCAGAACATTACATATTCTTCTTCTAGAATTTGATTTCTGATAATGATAAAATGAAATCTATCGTTTAAATTAACATCGTTCAAAATTATCGTTTTAGATTGATAAAAATACAATACATCATTTTTCGAACGATTGAATTGCAGTGACACTAACATTATACGTATATAAGTTCTTTTTACTCTGCACTACAACTTCGACTTGCTTCGCTGGAATTGCACTGTTGTGTGTTGTTGGCTATTCAAGCGTCATGAGTCATCGCCACTTGTATGGTTTGTAGTTTTGTGAAATTAAATGATTATTCTATTAAAAGATTATTTGTATTATGACAAAGTATCCTATAAAACAGCGAAGTATGATAAAAATGTCTTCTTACTGATCAGATCGTATTCTTTCTTTCTTTAAACATGTAAAATACTGCCACCGTTTAAGAATGTTTTTAGGGGCGACAGGTAATGTGCCGCAGTTGGTATCAATAGTGAAATCAGGTTACAACGAACACCAATACAACGAAATATCCGTCCCAGCGAAATAAGTTTACAGTCTTCATTTCACTTCATTTATATTACTTGAATTCCAATCAAACGAAATTCCCGTTCCAACAAACGAATTTTGATTGTAACGAGATTTTATTAAATACAAGGTCTGTCTTTTAAGTAATGAGAATATTTTTGTCCTGACGCGGCTGTACGCCAGAGGGCGCTCCGACCGGTTGTAGTCGGTAGTGTGGCCTTCGACCTTGATAACGCTTCATTCGGCAGTAGCTTGCTGGCTTTAGTTGAGGTGGAATCACGTGAGGCGTAGACGTCTTCGAAAAAGTGTGTGCAAGCTCAAAATGCGACAAAACATTGAACAGCATTACGCAATCAAATTTTGCGTGGAATGATTCAGCAAGCTTACGGCAGGGAAAGCTTATTGCAAGCTTAAGTTTTAGATGCCATAAAATGTTTAAAAAAGGCTAGGGGAGCTTGGAGGAGGAACCCACTGCAGGTCACACAATCAACATCAAGAACCGCAGAAACCGAGCAACGTGTGCGAAATTTCCTGAACACAGACCTGCGTTTAAGTGTTCGCATGATCGCAGAACAGCTAGGAATGGATAAAATAGTTGTGCACAAAATCATCAGTGAGGATCTTGGGATGAGAAAGATTTGCGACAAACTCGTGCTGAAAGTTTTGACGGAAGTTTAAAAGCAAAACCATGAGGCCGTTTCAAATACTCTTCCAAAGTCTCCCCCCCCAACCTTGACCCCCTCCCCCCAGTAGACCTTCTCCTCTTCCCTAAAGTGAAAACCGCCCCCAAAATGCGCCACCACGGGGCCCTAGATGATGGCAAAAGGGCTTGCACGCATGCTGTGAAGGATGCTTCAGTTGGTGGCTACCAGGGGGCGCACGAAGCGCGGAAATGTCACCTGTAGAAGTGTGAAGATGCTCATAAATTATTTTTTACGGACTTATTCTCATTACTTAAAAGACAGACCATGTATGTGGACAATTCCATCGTTGTGGACGTAACAAACATAATTGTTACTTTTTTTAATCAAAGAATCTGCACCAAAATTTTGGATAGCATAAATAACACCAAATTATACAGGAAAAAAAAATTAGATTTTTATCGAAACCAATTGCAATTTTGCCCGTTTCAATTTCGACTGTTGCTCTCGAAACGCTGGAATTGCCCATATGTAACAGAGATAGACTAGATGAAAAAACTCTAATACAGTGATCGCCGCTTATTACAATCACATTTGTGCCCATAGTTTGTGCCCATAGTTATAGAGTGCACCTACCGACTGCCGTAGAATGACTGCCAGGGTCTTTTCGTAAGCCGGCAGTCGGAGTCGGTGTCCAAATTTATTCAAGACACCAAAACATTACATACAATAAAACTAGTACAAGACAAATAACAGGGTACAATACAAAAACAGCAAGACAAAGGACTTACAAAACACAGAGATATGAAAAGATGACAATACGAAACAAACAGAATAATAAAAATAAATAAAAAATAAAGGCAAATTCACTAAGTGAATGAAAAGGTGTGCGCAAAAATATTATGGGCTAAGATCACGTGTTGGACGGAAGATTGTATAAAAGGGGTAGGTGAGAGAAATTTAATCAGAAGATGTCATGCATAACAAAAGAAAGAGTGATTAAGGGTGAATTTTAGTTTAGGTCGGGGAAGAGCAGGGTCCTGTTGGCTTCAAGAAAGTTTAATAGATTTAACATGCATCTGTGAGCTTTAAGGTCAATATGGGAGAGGACTTTCCAGTTGTCTCTCATGTTTTGATTACTATAGGGGAAGTGGTGGGCTCTGGTGTGTGAGCAAGAGAGTAGTTAGTGTTTTAAATCTCCAAAATTACCACAGATGCAGTTTGGAGAAGGGAGTAACTTATATCTGAAAAAGTAATCATGGGAGAGGCCATGTCCAGAATAGAATTGATTCAGGGTTTTATTTGCCATCAGAGTGTTGAAAGAAGGGGTAGGGAAAAGATCAAAAGTCCATCTCCCGGAGGATTTATTTGTCCAATATTCTTTCCAGATGTAGAGGAAATAATCACGGAGGACAGATTTCAAGTGGGAGATTGGGAGCGGAAGGGAAAAGTTTTGGGGTTTCGAAGTCGCTTCAAAGGCAAGAGTATCTGCCGTTTCCCCGTAGTCATGGAATAAAATAGAAAACAATGCACTCTCAAATATCTTAATAATACTAAACAAGGAAGAGAAAATGCAATTTTCTGAAAGTTACAAGCAGCCAAGATTTCGAAAGCAGAATGGAATGAACAGAAAGTTACGTCGCAAAAACTTTTGCACTCTCTCCAAAAGATCAGAATCGATTTTAATAACATTAATAAAAAAAGCGGCGAGTTCCAGAGGAAATCTCTCCGAAAGTCAAGCGAAAACAGGAAGCATCAGATAGAAAAAGAAGACGCGCATTTTCTTATGTAAATCTGCTGATGAAAAGTAGAATCTCTCTGTTGTTCTTTTAGGGGTGGAAGAAATCAATGCTTCCTGGCATCGCTCGGATGGAACATCCACTCCGCCGAGTGCGACGAGGTGTCCTTGAAAACTGGAGGAGGCCTCCACGCCCTGACCCAGATAGACTCTTTTTGTGGAGGAGGAGTGAGGAAAGGGTGGAGGGAGGGCTTTCACCAAATCGAGAAGTTTCTTAAGGAGAGGGTTATTTGATCCGCTATCGATCGGTTTTCTCTTTGGTCTTGATGCAATTGTTCCCACGCCATCCGCGATGAAGATACAAAAGTGACCAAGAATGGTCTTTTAAATTCAATTTGATTGGGAAGAGAAATAATACATTCGTACGGAAGCTCTTAGGCAAGGATGTTAAAAACAGTTAATTTAAAGAGACGTGTGATTAAAGGCCAAAAGAGTTGAGAGAGATGAACAATTAGAATCAATAAAAACTATTATTGTATTTGTACACGCTAAAATACCAGACGATACGTGTAAAATTCTAGAGACTGAATTTGATAGGCTACTACGTAACGGATCACGTGGTTTGGTCATTCCAGCAAATATTGCATTACAATAAAATTGTCCTTGAATATTTGCTGATAGTCGTGGAAGTTCCTTTTCTCGCTCCAAAATTGCCAAAAAGTTTTGTCCATTGAATCCAAAACTACCACAAAATTCTACGTTTAAAACTGGGCAGAGAAAATGATGTCTCATGGTGAAATATGGCTGTCAACTGCAATTAGTAATGAAAAAAACTTTGAGCTACTGTTGACTAAATTTTAAAGAAACGAACCAAGAAGTTTTCCTTAATAGCCAGCAAGGTGGAAGATCAGTGATAACTTGGGGTGGTTTTGGATTCAATTTACAAAGATTGTTGTCAACTTCTTGCAACAAGAGAATAAACTTTTTGGACTATCAGTAAATATTAAAAGACAATTTTATTGCAACAACAGTTTTACTGGTAGGATCAAACTGTGTATTTCAGTTAGACAAAGCGACTGCTCGTGTGTCAAACTCAACAACTATATGGCTCAACGTGAATAATGTCAATGCCATGGACATGCCACCGCTTAGTCCAGACTTAAATTCGATAGGAAACGTGTGGAAACATCTAGCCTAAAAACATATAAAAAATGGGTGCCAATATTTTTCGTTCCGGGCCTTTACAGCAGGTCATGTTTTCTGACGGGTCTAGGTTCAGTTCGCAATCAGTTTCTCAGCGGGTTCTCCTTTGGAGAGAGCCAAGTACCAGTTACCACCAAGAAAACATCGTTGAACGACACCGCTATGGTGGTGCAGGATTTCTCGTTTGGGGAGGAACTATCCTGGGTTCCAAGATACAGCTGCATGTTCAAACTGGAACCATGACAGGCCAAATCTATCGGGACGTCATTCTAGATCAACAGCGCAGAATTTGTGTTTATGGATGATAACGCCCGTCCTCACCGTGCGAACATCGAGAACAAACGCCTTGAATCGGAGGATATCACCCGTATGGACTGGCCAGCATTCTCACCAGACTTGAATGAGCACGTGTGGGATATGCTTGGCCCGCGAGTTGCTACCCGTCAACCACCTCCTACATGTCTACCGGAGCTTCAGAGAGCATTGATTGTTGAGTGGTGTAATATCCCCCAAGTACAGATTGACAACTTGATTCTGAGCATGCCTAGGCGTTGCACAGACTGTATTTCGTCGTTTGAAAGACACACTATGTATTAGCTTTCAAAATAACTACGTAACATTGATTTTTGTGAAAATGATATTTTTTGCAATTTGCTCCAGGGAGTAAAAATTGCAATTTTACTTGATAATATCAAACATGTAGCATCTTTTTTGCTATTTATCTTTTGTTGAATAAATAGGATTTACGAATAAGTGGTATTTGTTTTGCTTTTGACTCGTTATTTGGCTGAACTTGCATTATCCTTAATTTATGGACATTAATCCCATATGAACCCCAACTTGTGTTTATGTATTGTTTTTTCATGCCCAGTATCTTCAAATGTCATAGTCGTGCCTGGTGTGATTTTTATGTATTTAACAGTCACAGAAGCCTTAAAGCACACAAATGCGTCTGTTTGCATTCCATTTATATCAAAATGATCTACATAACCAAACGAATCCCACATTTGCAGAAAGTTTTTTTTTTTTAATTCATCAATTATCATCAATCATGTTAAGGCATCCTACCGCACCTCAAACTCGATCTTTGCAAATAATCTTCGATCAAGGGAAATAAATGAAAGACACTTCGCATTTTACTATGTTAAAAAATTAACCCAGTTTCAGCAGTAGCATTCAGGTTTTCTGAGAAAAGATCTGTTGCTGTTATTTAGTCAAACCACCATTAGGTTATTTCCTATTATATATATGTATATATATTTATTTTTTTCTGAAAAAACATGGTCACGGGGTGAATTACTTTTTTAAAAACAAGTTTTTACTCATTTTCTTTCTTAAAAAACAACATAATCTTAAAAAACGTTCAGTCGCTCGTTCGTTTTCGCTGCTGACGTCACAAGTGAACAAGTTAGTCTTAGAAAAGCCACCACATTGACAAGCGGGCATATTGGATAAGATTTTTCTTTGTTGCTGATGCGCTGTCTTCACACCAAAGTTTCTTTATTTGTGACATTACATGAAGTCTCAATTTGCTTTAGAAAGCCGATATTTAAATAATGATAATAATATTTACGAATAAACTGTTGGGAAGAGGAAAGTATTTTCCCAGCAGTTTAATTGTAACGAATCGAAGTGTTTCCTTCAGTCAAAAGTACTAAGAGGTACAGTACTTTTGGCTGAAAGAAGCTCTCCCACTGGGTGTTCCTGAGTAATTGGCAGAATTGATTGTACCCCAATATTTGTTGTGGTTGTAATAAATGCAATACAACTCGTTTTTCTGAACAAAACTGGGACCAAAGGCAATTCGGACGATCCAAATTCCGGATCATACTGGTGGAATGGGTATTATGAGAAGCTAATTCCTAAATAAACAGACTTACATTCATTACGAAAAAAAGCATATTTTGTTACAAAATTTCATGAAATTGCTTACAAGACGTTAATAAATGATAACCAATTTTTTCCATTCTCATTTAACAAAGAATTTGTCCATTCCTGTGGTTCAAATACAGTGTTACTCACAAGTTTTTAAACGACAAGATTTTAACTGCTTTTGCTTTTCTAGAAATGGAAAAAAAAACCCTCCTCAAATTAAGGAAATTGCTCTTAAAGTACAGTCAAAGCTAAATTAAAACTATTATAAAAATTAAGAAAATAGATTTAAAATAAAGAACCATTGTAAGTAGTTTTAAAAAATTTCTTTTATTCGATTGTGAAGGAACAGGTTTCGTTATAATAAGCAGAAAAATCAACTGAGTAACATTAGAAAAAAAAAAAAAAATAAATAAAAAAAAAATAAACTCATCAAGTTCACGCGTTTCAACTAGGTTTGTTCTTTCAGTTGCTCAAGATAAATGAAATTACTTTCACAGAAGTAGACATTAGTTACCGACTGAACGCATGAAGTAAAATCGTGAATTTCTCTATTTAATTAGCTTTGAGTGCATTTTATTTTGTTTGGCAGCTAGACATCTTGAAACAGAGGCTTTTGTATTCAAATCGTGATGCTGCTGAAGGTTCCATGGTGTAATGGTTAGCACTCTGGACTCTGAATCCAGCGATCCGAGTTCAAATCTCGGTGGAACCTTTCTTTTCTTTTTTTAAAATAGTTTATTAGTTTTTTTTATTAACATAAATGAGTTCAAAGTAAATTAATAAATGAAAGTAACGAAGTTTAGTTGACACATTTTCCGTAAACATATGAACGTAAGCCTTTAATATGAAAAAAAAAAAAAAAAAAAACGCTTTAAGACTCGGTTTTGTTTTTTGCAGAAAATTCTATCATTATCACCATTTGGTGAATTTTTTGGTATTTTCTCGAAAGCTGGGACAATAGAAAATCAAATTTATACTTGTTACTTATTTTAATTTGTGGTTAATGCTTTTTAGTTATCAATGAATAAGAACGTGAAACTAGCTTAATACTCCATATATAATAAATTAGCGCTAAAGATTAAAAGATTAATTAATACTAGTTTTTGATCAGAGCAATGATGAAGACAAGAATAAGTAATGGGAGGTATCCCCACAACTCATAAAACGATTCAAAGCGTATTTTTTTTTTTTTTTTACAAATGTCAACCAAGAAGCAAATTTGCAAAATTTGTGAGTATAGTACTTGTTAGAAATGAAATTGTATCTAAATATAAAAACAAAAAACTAGTTCATAACACATCTCTCCTACAAGTTCACTGGATAAGAGACAATTTTTGAACAATGTGCTTAGATTATCAACCAGTCCTCCGATTTCACGTTTTATCGCTTGGTACGTTTTTTTTATCACTGGACCTACAAAAAACGTAAAATTGGGGTTTCGCTGTAGCTCAGAACGCTCCTATGTTTTACCCTTCAAGTCCGAATAACACGGAAAAGTACTGTACAAGCTTCTCTTTTAATTACTTTGACTATAATTTGCATTATCAACTTAAAAACTTTACTTATTATTTATTTATTTATTTATTTATTTATTTATTTAAACCCCACCAGTCACCACCGTACCTACCCTGATGAGGGTTTAACCGGATGTGGTGGCTGGGAGGAAAGAAAAACTAACGAGCGACCAAGCGCCCGCTAGGAAACGTACATTATAACTGGATATAAATTTACATAAAATAATGCACAAATTACTTGGAAAAAAAAATAATAAAAAGAAAAACAATTTTGATAGATACAGAAAAAGGTAATAATCTAACTTTTAAAGTTTTTAGGCAGGGTATTTGAAATCTTCTATTTAAGTGCTAAGTAAAAACATTATTTTATGAAGATTCTTGCGAGTAGCTGGATGATGTAGAATATGAGCTATATTATTGGATACAGGAAGGTTGGAATTATATGTGCAGTGGAAAGAGCTAGTTAACGGACAATTGAATACGTAATGTTCAGGAGTTCCAAGTTGGCTGCAAACATAAATTGATGAGCTTATTATTTTAAGCCTGTGTAGATATGAATTAAATGGACCGTGTGCACTAAGAAATCTCTATATATTATTTCTCTAAGCCGAATCCTATACCCGGTCGAAACTCGCTCATTTCTTTATCGAATTGCATGAAAATTTATGATTTTGAAGCTTATCCCGCGGGCTATTGACGAAAATTAGACCCACCCTCTAAAAAGTGTCGGTTCGTTTTTTATTCGAACTTCAATTTTTGGGTACAAAATTGACTCTATCTAGCGAAATAATTGTCGTATCGTCTCCATTTTGATTTCATTCGAAAGATTAAAAAAAATGCGTTCTTTAGAACGTTTCTCCGCTAGCGCCGCGTGACGACAATCTCGAAAATCCGCGTTTAAGCGACTTATAAGCGATTGAAGTTTGAAAAAGTTAAAATTTTTTGCTCAACGGTTAAAATCGTTTTACCATTGTTGTTCAAATCAATTTTAAATGCGACATTTCAAGCCAAGGCTTAGCTCGGTAAACCTTAATTGTAACTTTTATTGTTTCAAAATACTATGGTAGTTTTGCGATAACGTTAGTATTTAGTTTAGTGGTAGCCTTGGGTATTTGATTTTAATATAGGGTATCACTTTTGTAGTAGTTGTAAAAGTGAACGTGTCTTTGATCTCTTTGAAAAGTTGTCAGAACGACGGCAGTTGATGGCGATGTTGTGCAAACGTGCAAGATTTTACAAAGATACACATCCAATCGAGGACTGAAATCTTTGAACCTGAAGAACTCAATTTTAAGTTTAGAGTTTTTATTTTATTTTATTTATTTATTTATTTATTTATTTTTTTTTGCGGAATTCCGCACGGGTAACCTAGTTGTACTTATTAGTTAACAACTTTAAACATTTCTCTCTACTTAATATTCTTTAGAATAGTTTCGAGAGGTTCAGTGGCCGATCTGAACATTTTCAAACTGACAACGCTATATTTAAAAAGAGCTCGCGTGAGCTTCATTGCACAATTGAATAAGTGCCATTGGGTGAAAAATATTTAAATTATTTATGGCTTCTACTATGTAGCATTTTCAGGTAGTGCGTGAGGATTGGTCTCAAGTGTTATAGTTACACCTCATTTTCAAAAATTACTTCACGTAATAAATAACATCTCGTGCTGAAATACATTTTTGATTTTCAATCTCTGACACAACTCGGGAGTTTTTATTTCCGTTTTATTATTTGTTTCGGGCGTGGTCGTTCGTCTACTGCGATAAAAGTAATTAATTGGTTGTGAAGTGTGAATTCCGATGTCTTTTTGGAATTAACATTCGGCGGGCAAATGAACAATTTATGGAAATGCTTGCAGTTTTCGAATCACGTAGCAAATGGATACATTTTGTTAGCCAAAGGAGCTGCATAGATGCAAGGTTGTATCCCTCCGAAACATGAAAATTAAGAAAAGGGAAGAAACAAAAAGGAAAAAGGGAGAGAGAAAGCCTACACAACCGGAATGGGATTTTTCTTTTCCGTTTGTAAAGGTTGCCAACGCACACTTCAATTGCATAAATACTATGCATCTTATGGGTATGGTTTCGAATTAGTTGAGCCTGCACCAAACAGTTGTTTACATTCATACTACTTCTATGGCGACTCAAGTTATTCATTTGTTATTACTTTATCACACTGGGCTACATACCATCACGTAATTTAAAAAAAGAACAGCAGGATACTAGTGGTGCGACACATCCATGTTTCAAAACATGGATGGTATCGATGTATACACCCATAAACATTGATGTTTTAAAATGTTGTTACGAGTCTTCCAACTTTCCTAAATGACGACTGAAATCTTGATGAAAACACAAGAAATTTATTTACAAATATTTACACCTATTTACATTGAAGCAGGAAGCAATTGTCAACCATATCCAGTAGAGCCGCTATATAGACAGGTCGACGCATCAAGATTAAGTTTCACCACTTTGGATCCAACTTAAAAACTTTTATTTTCAATTTTTCATTGTTGCGAGCTATGGTTACCAGAAAAAAGTTTTGGCACATTGCTAAGCTTTGCCAAAACCACGTGATGCTAATAATTGCTCTCAGTGAAAAATTACCAAAATACGATTACCGGCTAGAAAGACAACCACTCAAACACGCGCTGGATCCAAAGTGGTCAAACTTAATCTTGATGCGTCGGTTCGTACATATAGGGGCCTTAATATCCAGCAACTAGGCACATATAAACAAGCACAGTTCCCTCAACTCTAAAACATGTAATTAAATCAACTACGCGAAAGCAGTACTAGCATAAACATTACACATTCGCAAAGCGAATATTACAAGCGCGAAGGCTTCCAGCAGAACGCTGATGAAACAGACTAGCCAAAGCTAAGAACAATTCTGTTCGGAATTGAAATCTGAATCGCGACGCGAGAGATCATTCTGTAAATTTCTAGTGGTTACCAGGAAAACCCCTTCCCAAACGAATGATCCTTTTTCCCCTCTTGCATTTCATTTACTGCTGTTCACATTGAGGGGGGGGGGGGTTGCTCGGGGGGATTAGCGGGAAGCCTGACTCATATAAAAGTTATATGACAATGTCTTTTAATGATGTCAATTTTTCCCTTAGACAATTATTCTCCAACGTCCCTTTGTCACAAAGTGTCATACTTCTCCCCTTGTGAAATGTCATGCTATATTACATAAACTTTTTTTCAAAAATAAAAATCTTTTACTTCAACCAAGATATGCGATGTCGCATTGCTTGTTACCCCCTCCCCAACATTTTTCACAGAGTACACAATTTCTGGAACAACTCTCCCCTTTTAAAAACGTGATATAATTACAATTAGCCACTAGAGTCTGGCCCGTCATTTAGGGGGTTCAGGGAGGTCAGTTGCCCCTTTGAGAAATCAATGTATTTGCACATAAGAGGGTTTTTTTTTTTATTCCAATGAAATTACATTGTGTTTGCACCCTCCCCCCCCACCCCCTCCTGGAAAAACTTGACGTGTTTAGAGGCCAAAAATTTACCTTTAGGCCAATATTAAAACGGTTCTTCCATTTTAACCTTAATGACATCACGTTTTACTAGATGGCGCCACTAAATTAATTGAGACACGCACTTTTTAGTCCCTGCTTAAAACATGCATTCAACTGAAAATTTAAGAAAATTACCTTTTATTGCAAAAATATTTCTAGCTAGATGGATCAAAGATTAAATAAAAAATAGAACGTTACGAAAATTTGTTGATTTTACACGGAATGACATTGTAGCCACATTGTATAACCTCTTTTGGGAAAGAGAAAAATTCGAATTCGAAGTTATATCTCTAATATCTTTAAACGAGCAATTCTTGTATAATATATTTATTTATTTATTTATTTTTCTGATCTCGAAAACGGCTCTAACGATTTCGATAAAACTTGGTATTTAGATGGAGTTTTGGTTTCTGAGTTCATCTACGTCGGCGTTTTTTCTGTAAAAACGCCAGTTTTCACAAAAAACCCCGTTTTTTGTGCCTTCATTAAGTAAGTTTGAGACGCTTTCTTTATCGCCATTTTCTTTATGATTATTATCATTTGTTACTGTTTCATAGCAACCACGTTTTAATTTAACAACGGATTTCATTGTTAATCACATCAGCGCGAGTTTAAATTTTATGGTATTTGGCAATGTTAAATTGTTATTGTTTTTTGAAATGTTAAAGCAAGGCTTCACTAGATAGTGTCTTATACAGGCTGTTTCATTTATTCTAGAGCCGCTATATAAACAGGCCGACGCATCAAGATTAAGTTTCACCACTTTGGATCCAATTCCTTAACTTTTACTTTCAAATTTTCATTGTTGCGGAGTAGGGTTACCAGAAAAAAGTTTTGGCACATTGCTAAGCTTTGCCAAATCCACGTGCCGCTAATAATTTCTCATAGTGAAAAATTACCAAAACGCGATTACTGGCCAGAAAAGACAACCACTCAAGCACACAAACACGAGCTGGATCCAAAGTGGTGAAACTTAATCTTGATGCGCCGGCTCGTATATATAGGGGCCTTAATTTATTCAAAATCCATGGGATAAAAGCACTGGTATTTGTCCAGCGACATTTATTCAATTCTATGGTAACTTACACGATATAAAAAATTCAGATTACTTTACTTTTCAAGTACGATTTCAAAATTGAGTATAAAAGTGTTACAGTTAGTTTTCAGACACTTTTTTTTCCTCCTCAAGAGTGTTTAGTAAGATATTTCAGGTAAAAAATCAATAAATACGAAACTCAATTTTCTTAAAATATTAAGTTTCAAAACAAAATTACATCTAATATTTTTAGACGAGCAATTCTTGTAATATATTTCGGATCTCGAAAACGGCTCTAACGATTTTGATAAAATTTTGCATTTAGATAAAGTTTTGGTTTTTGAGTTCAGCTACATCGGCGTTTTTTCTGTAAAAACGCAAGTTTTCACAAAAAATCCTGTTTTTCATGCTTTCATTAAAAGTTTGACGAGCTTTCTTTCGCCATTTTCTTAATGATTACTTTTATTGTACTGTTTCACAGCAACCACGTTTTATTATAACAAGGGATTTCATATTTAATCACATCAGCGCAAATTAAAATTTTTATGGTATTTGGCAAACGAGTTTTTGCAACGCGTTAGAATTATCATTGTTTTTTAAATTTAAAAGAAATCAATCAAAATAAAGTTAGAATTGGGTGTGGGCCGCGATAGTCCGATCGGTAAGTCGTCGGACTCGTAACCGGAGGGTCCCGGGCCGATCATATAGAGGAAGCCCAGTCGATCGAAGATCCACCGTCTTCATTAATGGTGGCTGGGGGACGTTAAAATTCTTCGTGGTCGTAAAATTCTCCAAGTGAAACGATACCTCTGGTGGGATGCTAGGCCAAGGGTTTGCTCGGCCCTTGGGCCTGGTTCAAAAATGAACAGAGCGCTCTTCAGAGCCCCATCCCGGTTAAACCACGAGTTGTGGTATGAACGGGGGTACCTTGGAGTGTGAAGTGAAGTGAAAGTCAAAACCAACTGGAACCAAATCTGTACTGGAGAACAGGGACTCTGCATCCATTCTCATCAACCCCTCCTGCGCCAAATTAAATAAAATTGGGTGTGATTTTACGGTGAGCATGGATTAAATAAGGTTTCGTTTTTTAAAACAAATTTCGGCTGTTTTAAATGCGTAATTGCAACCAAAGGCTTAAAAATGCTTTTCAAGTTGATTAAGTACTTCGCATTTTAGAAAAAAACACGAGTTTACAAACCTCTTTTTTTTTTTTTTTTAACCGAGTGGGCTCGGTCCCCAGGTACTTGGGTTTAAACTTTCTACATCGAGTTATGCAGTAAAAACTTTTTATTTTATTTTTTGCTGTTAGAAATTTGTTTTTACAATCTGGTAACAGGGCTCGTGAAATTTAGCTACAGGGTCATTCATATAAAATCAACAAGTTTTCGTGTCGTTACATTTTTTATTTTGATTTCATTAATCATTGATTTTATTTGATATTCGTAAGCAATTTGTGTCATTATTCTGTACTCCCGAACGGTTTTATTTTTTTCCGTAAAAAAATTTATTCCTGAGATTTTGCTGTTTTTTGTTCCGCGTTAGAGTAAAAATTTGGCATTTTTGATATTTTTTCTAAAATTCAGACCAATAAAATACAATTTATTGCTGAAAAATCAGCGTGGATCATTAGAATAGATTTCATTCATAAAAAAAATAAAAGCACAGTTGTAAGGTACTGCATGTAAAACTGTCAAAAATATTTATTTTAATAGCAAAATTTTCAAAAAATAGAAATCAATTTTACAAAAAAAAACCTGACGTGATGGGACGAAAAACTGAGGTCATTTTCGAAATCAGGAGAGCAAAAAATATAAGAATAAGCAAAAACAGTTTTTGTATTTTTCTATGAAATTTCGCAGGGCTGTGCTATTCAATATGGCTTGCGTATCCTCTATTAACTAGTGATAAATGATTAAAAATCGACCAAATGCCATTTTACAGCGTTGTGATAGCATGCAGCAGGTTGATAGCATTGATTTCTGGTTTCAGTATTCCCTGCACATTTTGGGAATCTTTTATATTCCAAAGAGACTGCATTGGTTTTATTAAATTTATTGTTTTTTCCCCCTCTTCTCCCCAGATAGAGCGAAACATCGGGCTCGAATCTGCCGGCAATACCAATCATCGAACAAAAATGTTCTTTTTATTATGGCATCATTGTAATGTTTGTTTTCTGGCACGTGTGCAGATTGCGAATGGAATTGTAAACGTAATATAAAGATTTCCTCCTGTATAAAGAACGTTAAATTCTGTTGTGTTACATGAAACGATCAGCGGAGAAAATTGAAATGGTAGAAAAAACTCGATGTGATTTTTTTTTTAATCCTGAAATTAACCCATTAATGCCTGACATTTTTTTTCCAAGGATATTTTGTATATTGGTTACAAACAGTGTTTAATGGACAGGAAAAATAATAAAAAAATACTATGTAAAAAACAATTTTTTTATTAAGGAAAGAAAAATCGTCCTTTAAAAGTTACGGTAGACCCCAGAGGGAACATACTACTTTAACTAATTTTTTTTTTCTCCCTACGATATAATATTTAACAAGACATTTTATGAGAAGAAATAAAATCAGCAATTAACACAAACTGGGAAGCTGGGAATTACTTTGAAAACTTAGCTTTTTTTCTTGAGATAGTGAACGATGTCGTTTTTGATAAAGATCATATTGGGTCATTCCATGTCAAATCGCCTAAGGCTATGTGCCGTCATGTCTCGGATTTTGTTCAATATTTTTTTACGGATAGATACCTATAATATAAACTCAAATAAATTTTTTTAGATTTTTTGAATAAAAATTTAGGGTTGTAGATTTTTTTGAAATTTTGATTTTTTCAGAATTTTTGCTTTTTTATTTTTGGTATGCATTTTGAAAAAGCTCTATAACTTCCTCATTTTTCATTCAATTAAGCCAGTTTACGTATCATTTTAAAGCTAATTGTTTTTTCCTTCAATATTAGTGACAAAAATGAGATTGTGAAAAATAGAATTTTGCCGATGGTCGTCTGAAGTCAGATTTTGTGTTTTTTCAGTTGGTATGTTCAATAGGTCATATCTCCGGAGTACCAACTAAGAACTGCCCAATTTTTTTTTCAGTGATGACAACATCATATACTTTTTATGTATAAAAAATTAGGAGGGTGTTTTTCGTTGTTTTGGAATAAAAAATTCAAGTGTGTTTTTTCAGTTGGTATGATCAATAGGTCATATCTCCGGGATACCAACTAAGAACTGCACGACACTTTTTTTCTGTTATGACAACATCACGCCCTTTTTATGTATAAAAAATTAGGAGGGTGCTTTTTGTAGTTTTGAAATAAAAAAATCAAACGTGTTTTTTCAGTTATTATGATCAATAGGTCATATCTCCGGATTACCAGTTAACAACTGCGCCATTTTTTTTTCTATAATGAAAACATCATAATGTTTTTATGATCAAGATATTAGAAGGGTGTTTTTTGTTGTTCTGAAATTAAAAAAAAATGAATTTTTGAAACAAATTTCTTTAAAAATCAAGTTTTCGATAAGTTTAAAAACTCCGTAAAATTAAAAAAAAAAAAAAAAAAAACTATGCTATCACAAGGAAGACCACGACATGGCAGCTGAATGGCATTTCTTTGCCACGAGTCATGGCAAGAATGCATGCGATGGAGTAGGGGGCACAATAAAACGGCTTGCAATAAGAGCAAGTCTTCAAAGAACTGTCGAAGGACAGATTTTAAATGCACATGATCTATTTCAATTTGCCTCTCAAAACATAAAGGGGATACAGATGTTTTTCGTTACAGCAGTAGAAGTGGTTGCAAATGAAGATTTTTTAAAGCAAAGATATGAAAGAGCCTTAATAATAGGAGGCAGCAGAGAGAATTACTTCTTCAAGCCATTAGACACGATGGGTATATTAGTGAAGAAGGTTTCTGTGTTTGAAAAACTTTTGTTGCCACTGTCGGAACATCGTAGAAATAAAGGTTGTTATTCATGAAATTTTTATGCTTTCATTTGATAACAAATTATAAAATGTTACGTACATGTAGATTTCAGAATAATGGAAACCAAATATAAAATTTTTCTAACCACCAAGAGCTCGCGAGTCTTTCTTTGTCAAACTATGAATAAAATTATATTTAAAGACATTTCAATTTACTTTATCGTAATTCCTGTCGGTTGATGGAGTGGCTAGCAAATAATTACTGAAGAGTAAAATAATTATGCAGCGACTTTTCACTACCAAAGCATGCAAGCAATAGAACAATATAAAACTACCATCAAGTATTTGAATGTAATAAATAGGATACATTTTCATCTGCTTGTGACGTGTGATGCTGAGTGAATCTCAAATTTAAATTTCAAAAGTTTATTTTAAAGTAAAGTTTTTTGAAAAAAAAAAAAAACATGTTATATTTTATTTCAAAATAACAAAAAAAAAAAAAAAAATCGTTCTAATTTCTTGATCATAAAAACATCATGATGTTTTCATTATGGAAAAAAAATGGCGCAGTTGTTAACTGGTAATCCGGAGATATGACCTATTGATCATACCAACTGAAAAAACACGTTTGATTTTTTTATTCCAAAACTACAAAAATCACCCTCCTAATTTTTTATACATGAAAAGGGTATGATGTTGTCATCACAGAAAAAAAGTGTCGTGCAGTTCTTAGTTGGTAGTCCGGAGATATGACCTATTGATCATACCAACTGAAAAAACACACTTGAATTTTTTATTCCAAAACAACAAAAAACACCCTCCTAATTTTTTATACACAAAAAGTACATGATGTTGTCATCACTGAAAAAAAAAAATTGGACAGTTCTTAGTTGGTACTCCGGAGATATGACCTATTGAACATACCAATTGAAAAAGCACAAAATCTGACTTCAGACGACCATTGGCAAAATTCTATTTTTCACAATCTCATTTTTGTCACTAATATGGAAGGAGAAAACAATTAGCTTTAAAATGATACGTAAACTGGCTTAATTGAATGAAAAATGAGGAAGTTATAAAGCTTTTTCAAAATGCATACTAAAAATAAAAAAGCAAAAATTCTAAAAAAATCAAAATTTCAAAAAATTCTACAACCCTAAATTTTTATTCAAAAAATCTAAAAAATTAATTTGAGTTTATCTCATAGGTATCTATTCGTAAAAAAATATTGAACAAAATCCGAGACATGACGGCACGGCCGACTATTTAGGCGATGTGACGTGGAATGAGCCTATTAAAACTGCTACAGAACACACTTTGCGATGGTTATGTGATGCAATCTGTTAATAACGAATTGAAACAATACCAAGGTACTAATCGAACACTATTATTTGGTTGAAATGTTCATTTTGGGTAAATTCAGACCCTTTTTCGGACCGTTCCTAAAAAGGGACGCTAGGCATTAATGGGTTAACACTACCGATAAATTTTGCTTTCAGATTACTTGCTTCTTTTCTACGGGGAATCAAATTAACTTCTTTACACCTGGTGTCCGGTGTACCGGAAATAAACTTGGAACGTCTTCTAATCATTTAATAATTGATTAATTTACTTGATTTTTTTCTCTGTAGCTATTTTTTGACATTCTGCTTATCTGTGCGAAAATCTCTCGTTTTGGGAATTTCAGCAATCTCAATTATTGATTGGAAGATTGGGTTTGATTCGTTTTTTCAACTATGGATTCTCGTCACAAAAACGAACTTTTTTCTCATGTTTTAAAACAATATGCGACGTTTTATTTATCATTTCATATGCGTATATATGTTTTATTATTGTTTGGAGAACATCTTAACGATGAAGTTTAAAAATTCGAAATTCATTAGTTTCAAACTCCACATTGAAGAAAATACATGAAAAGGAGTTAACAGAAAATATTTTAGCGTATAACTAGTCAAGCCAAAGAGAAACAAGAAGAAACACTTTAAGAAAAATCTTACTAGACATCTATCTTTCAAAAATTTAGACTCCCACTGCTTGCGCAAAATCCCCAATTTAACTCCGCAGCAAAAGCAGAACCAAAAATAAAAACCAGAATTCTTTAAACTTGGAAAAGTTCATGGGCGCAGCAGTACGGATTCTGCACGTTCCAAATGCCTGGATATCAGTCACTGGAAGACCTGTCATGAAAAATACTCGGAACATCTGGCATTGCAAAATGAAAATGGCGCAATCGGAGGGGCTTCTTGGGATTAAAGTTGGGGAATGAATTTCGAAACGCTACTCTTTCGGTTTGAAATTGAATTACGGCGTTATATAACATTGATCAGGGAAAAAAGATAACTATTTTGATAGTAAAGGAAGAAACATTTCTGTATGGAAGTCTCAAAATATCAAACTTTTGTGAATTCCTCAGTTACAAGTGCTTAGAATTGATTGTGAGATAGATATTGATTATTTATATACACGTACATAAAAAATGAATGTCGTTTTTACAGTATAATACAGCTAATTTTATGGTAATAAACTGTAAAAATTGCTAATTTTACAGTAATAAACTGTACAGTTGCTAACTTTACTGTAATAAATTAAAATTGCTAATTTTACAGTTGATTACCATGCATTTTACAGTTTTAAACTAGAACCTCTGCTGCCAGTATTATGCTGCTGTTTTTACAGTACAATACAGCTAAATTTTACGGTAATAAACTGTAAAACTGCCTTAAAAATTAACTGTAGTTTTTACAATATACACTGCTCGACATTGAAAATGCAACACCAAGAAGGAGTCGTCAGAAATTGATGAAATTTGGTAAGACGACAGAGACAGCATGGAACAATAAGTGATATTTATTTCAAAATAAATAAGCAAAATTTAGAGCGAGGACGGCGTCGGCTCAGTAAGAAGTAGCTGGACAAACAGAAGCGGGATTCATCTGAGAACACTACGGTTTGCCATTCTGCAGTCCACGTCGCTCTGGTCCGGCACCATTCCAAACGTTGGAGTCTGTGCTGTGAGGTCAATGGCAGTCTTCTTAGCGGGCGCCGTGATTGCAGGCCACGTGCAACCAGTCGACGGGAAATGGTTCTGGTCGACACAGGAACATCCAGGGTACCTTGCACGTGCTGCAGAATCGACGTACAAGTGACTTGCGGGTCCGCCACAGCTTGTCGGTGAATCCGTCGATCCAAGCGGTCTGACGTCAGTCTGGCTGCACCTGCACCCCTCAATGTGGCTACATTTCCTCTTTCCAACCATCTCCGATACAGCCGATGCACAGTGCTTGCATCCATGTGGGTATCGGCTGCAATTTGACGTATGGACCAACCTCCCCTTCTCAGTCCGATCACCATACCCCTTGTAAAGTCGTCTATATGCTGGAAGTGACTTCGTTGAGGACGGCGTGGCATTTCCTCCTATCACACGTATCCTTCGAGACAGAAACCAAATTTCTCCTATAATTAGTCTGGCAGAAAAACCAACATGAACATAGCCCACTTTTCAACTTCATTCTCTTATATCTTACTTCACGTGCGTCGGAGAGCTGCGCATTGCATATCATTTGCATAACTCAGTGACGTGCGTCGACGGTAAAATTTGCATGAGTTTCTGACCACTCCTTCTTGGTGTTGCATTTTCAATGTCGAGCAGTGTAAGACTGGCAGCAGAGGTTCCAGTTTAAAACTGTAAAATGTACATTAATAAACTGTAAAATTAGCTGTTTTACAGTTTATTACAGTAAAACTAGCAACTTCACAGTTTATTAGTGTAAAATTAGAAAATTGACAGTTTATTGCTGTAAAATAAGCTATTTTTACGTCTTGTTACTATAAAATTAGCTGTAATATACTGTAAAAACTACCTCTAATTTTTACAGTGTAAGCTAGCAGTATCATACTGTAAAAACAACAGCTCAATTTTTGCAGTGTACACAAGTGTGTGTCTATTTGCAGTTTGGTATACTAGACTGCAACTTAACTTGACACTGAACGTTACTACGGGCGGAGCCAATAAGAGCTCACAAGCAGTCAGCGCTCTCCTCTAATTCGCCAAGTAGGCTGTGATGTTTTATCTAGCTCGTTTTTCATAGGCTAACGTCACGCTGACGTCACAATGTTCTTGTCATGAAACGTTGCAGTGTAGAAGAGTCTCATAAAATTGTTTCCAAAACTCAAAATGAAATAAGAAAAAAAAAAGGTTCATTCATTTAGGAGCTGCGATGCTACAGACAGACACACAAATACCAACTCAGAATTTACAGCCACATGCGATCACTCAATTATCGTTCCACTGTTCTTGAGAGAAAATTATTTAACTCTTATGAATCACTCCTCCATTCTTACATTTCCTCTTCCGCATTCTTGATGCACTCCACATTAACAATCTAATATATACATAAAGATATTCGAACACAGATTGGGAGTTATTAAATGTTAAGATGTTTGAAGGAGGCAGTCTAACATAGTTTATCTAATGTTCGCGTTTAAATTGTAGTAGCTTTCGCATTTCAAATATAACGCATCCATCTAATTGAATAAATTAGCTATTAACTCAGATGAGGGTGTTGTCTGCTGTTCGGGAGGGGGGTGGAAAGGGGATGTTTGTGCCCAGGACTATCTTCCATTGGAAAAGTTTCCGAATCTTTTCCGCCTAATATAAATCACATTAATTTAATAACGTTGTTAAGTTTGAGCGAATTGGGGTTATTTGAATACACAAGCGCTGCATTGATAGAGATAATATTAATAATTTAATCATGTAGCTTTCGCCGTTATTTTTTAATCTGTTTTTTGGTGCTTTAAGGCGAATTACTCACAAAATAAAAAGTGATTTTCTCCTTTATTTGAATGAGGGTTCTTTCTCTTATATTTTAATGTAGCTTACACATGCATTGATAATTAAGTTATAATGATTAGCTGCCGTAAAATACAAAAACTAAACCATTACGCAATTTATTTTCTTTTCTTTTCTTTTTTTTTTTTTTTTTTTATAAAATCAGTAATGTCTGGTCGAAAACTGTCGTTGGGGTAGTGCACTTTAACCTCTTTTAAGGCGGTGGTAAATATCTTACCACCACGCTAGAACTTAAAACGCATTAGAAACGCACAAAAGTTTTATGTACAACATGTAATCTTCCATTGTGCGCAGCTTTATGTTTCATAATGTTCCACCAGAAAAACTAAAAACATTTTTGTCAATTTGCGTTGGATTTAGTGTTTCTATGACTCATTTCATGTGTAATAAATATTATTTTTAATTTTGAAATAACTAATAATGAATAGCTTTACAAAAATGCATATTTACTTGTGAAATTATGCGTATTTTTTTCTAATGAATAAGTCAGTGAAAGTATTTGCTTGTATTCGGTGATGGCTAATATGTTACCACCCCTCTTAAAAACAATAGCCACAACAACAAAATTGAAAAAAAAAAATCTTTTTTGGCTCCTAAATAAGCTTCATTTCACTCTAAACCGTTCGGATATTATTTGTACTGCAATTTCGCTCCGAACAACTTCCTGCCATAAAGTCAGTAGCAGTTTAAATTTTACGAGCAACAATTCCAGCGACGTGATGAAGCTTATTAAAAGTGTTTCGATTTTTTAAAAAAAGTTGCAAGTTAAAGTTATAGCTTAAAATGACTGAAATGATGGTTATTAAGTGTATTAGCGTTGAGAAAGGAGTTAATTACGGATGAAATTTGCAAACACAGTATTAAAACGATACAGAAGAAAATTTCCAAGAAAAAAATGAACAAATAAATTAAAATAGTAAGAAACCGAATTTATATCATTTGTGGTAACGTGAAAGCGCTAAAAATTTTCAAAGTACAGTGAACTCTCACTTATACGCTGCCTCCTTTATGCGTCTTTTTCACTTATACGACGATTTTCAGTGGTCCCGGCACATTCTATAGTAAAATAATGATAATTTCATTCGTTTATGCGTCGCTCTAAAGATGAATATTTCACTTATGCGCCGAATTTTTCGAAAAATGTAAGCAATTTAATTTAGGTTCTTAAAAAATGAGCATGTTTCTTCACTTTCCTCTTTAATCTTTCGCTTTTATTGCTCACGGAAGGCATTTTTTCCACATGAACTAGAATTCGGAGAGGGACAATTATCTATTATGGATCGTTTTAAAAGCACCAGTTTGTGATTAGGTATGCTACAGTTTTTGTTTTCACCTTATCATTGCAATTAGGTTTCAGTAGTTGCCAAACCGTAGTATTATGACCATTTTCTATAGAAACATTCTTATTCATGCTCTCATTAGAACTTGTGTTGGAAACTCCCCCATAAGCAAAAACGGGTACTTTGCTGTTTAGTGTTTTGATGTTTACAAAGTAGCAGTGATTTGATTGCCCAAATGTATAATCTTGATGAATAATCATTTGACCAGTTTGTATATTCTTCTTCACCAATAAATGTTTCCGAAGGGACCAAATGAATATTATTATCAATATATAACCAATGAATATTCTTGAACGAATTTCTTGGTGTTATTGTTGCATGCAATTTTGTATTACTATTTGTTTGTCTTTCCGTAACCCAAGAATTCCAACACTGCAAAAAATGAACTGTTGTTTTTACACGATAATACTGACAGCCGAGGTTCCGATTTAAAACTGTAAAATGCACAGTAATAAACAGTAAAACTAGCAATTTTACAGTTTCTTACTGTAAAGCTATCAATTTTACAGTTTATTGCAGCAAAATTTCGCTATATTATATTGCAAAAACAACAGTATAATGCTGGCACCAGAGGTTCCAGTTTAACCCATTAATGCCAAAGTTTTTTTTAAACAATTTTGTTCAATTTCTATCTGATTAAAATTCTTACTTGGAATGGTTTACATACATTTTAGGCTTAAAATAGATCGCCGTTGCCATAGTTATTAAGTTATTTAACGTCCTGTTCATGGGATATTTTGCAGATATGTGAGCAAAATACGACCTTACTCGACTTTACTTTTGCAAAGTAACATTACGGAAGGCATCTGTGATCAATTTTAAGCAAATCATTTAAAAATAGTGTAGTTTTATGGAAAAAAAAAGCTCGCACAAAAAAACTTACTTTCTGTGGCTACCATTGCTGGATCGTTGCTTGACTGATTTGTCTGAAAATAACTGTCAATAAATTAACTCTGATGTCCAAAAAGTGGCTCTAACTGGTTTTCTCAAGAAGAAGGACTATGTAACTTGTGAAAAACAGCTTTAGTAAAAGGATGTATCCATTACAGGTTTTTGCATGCAGTAACTAACTGCGTCCCGTTTTTAGGCTACTGGGCATAAATGGGTTAAAACTGCAAAATGCAACGTAATAAACTGTAAAATTAGTAATTTTGCAGTTGCATTACAGTTTGTACATTTGTACGTTACAGTTGGTACAACTGTAAAATTAGCAATTTTACACTTATTACTATAAAATTAGCTGTATTATACTGTAAAAACAACATTTATTTTTACATTGAACTTTCTTACGTAAGGAGATGAGGGGAAAAAAATCCTTGTATAGAAATGCCTTCTTTGATTTTTCAACGCTACTGTTATATAACAATAGCATACAAATCCTAGTTCGGGATTGGCTGCCACTCAAAACATTCTTACAATAGAAATAAATGCTTTTATTGGAGAATTCTTGGGCCGGGCCTTTTGGGACGTCTCCAGTGGAAAACCAAAATCTCGCTGACAGCCAATCACAAGTTGTTTTTCTTCGACGACTTGATATTTCGAGTAAAACACAACCCGTGTAGTCTTCTTCTCTTTGCTGATTTTTTCCAGCCCAGTAATTTAGAAGACAATATAAGAGTACTAGTTTTCGTTGTTGAAAGTCTAAAAGATGTTTTTCTCGGAATAAATAAATGGAATTTTCGGTCTGACTATAAGGGAAAAAAGCACAAAACTTTAAAACTTTACAGTCGTATTAAAATAAACATAGAATTATGGAAAGAATGATCTAATTCCTTTATGAATTTTTTATTGTCCAAGTTTTTCGCTTCCTTTATGATTTAAGATTATTTCAAATTCAGGTTTTTAAGAATAGTTCTAAAAAGAAACTTTTAAATTATGTTTGCGTTACGTAAAATAACGTAGTAGTTTTAACCCAATAATGACTTGCGTCCCTTTTTAGGGACGGTCCAAAAAAGGGTCTGAATTTCTCCAAAATGAACATTTCAACCAAATAATAGTGTTCAATGAGTACCTTGGTATTGTTTCAATTCGTTATTAACAGATTGCAGCCCATAACCATTGTAAAGTGCGTTCTATAGCAGTTTTAATGCGATCTTTATCAAAAATGACATCGTTCTCAAGAAAAAAAGCCAAGTTTTCAAAGTTATTCCCAGCTTCCCAGTTTATGTTCATTGCTGATTTTATTTCTTCTTATAAAATGTCTTTTTAAATATTATATCGTAGACAGAAAAAAAAATTAGTAAGAAAAGTATGTACCCTCTGGGGTCTATCGTAACTTTTTTTTTTAGGGACGATTTTTCTTTCCTTAATAAAAAAATTATTTTTTACACAATATTTTTTTGATTATTTTTCCTGTCCATTAAACACTGTTTGTAACCAGTATACAAAATATCTTTGGAAAAAAAATGTCAGGCAGTAATGGGTTAAGAAATATTACGTTAGAATACATTTTGGGTTTTACTTAACTTAAAATTATACAAACTTAACTATAACATTACCATAACTGAACATATATAAAAACTAGCGAACACGTACCAGCATTATTCTAGCTGAGCAGCACAACGCAATTGCGCTTGATAGCAATAATTCAAAAATTCGAATTTTTTAAACTAATGTTTTGAAGTGCATTTTATTTTTTTCCGATTGAAAAGAAAACCAAATGATGCCTTACTGTGTGATCTTCTTAGGTAAAACTTCTTAGGTAAACGCATTTACACGTGCGTTAGGTCTTCTCTGATCTTACCAAAAATAGGGGTGTTAGGTAAGATAACAATAAAGGAAAGAATAATAAAGAGCATTTTGAGCTGTATCGATGTTAATTTCAAATACATAGTTTAGTTGAATATGTCAAAAGGAACCAAGTTTTAAATGGAAAACTTCGGAAAGTTATCACCCACAACCCATCTGCCCTTTTTTAACTGGAACTGTTCGAGAGTGCTAGGCGCGGTTTTTAAGGACGGACAGTACTTTCGTAGTTTTATGAAGTGTTAAGGAAACAACAACAAAAAGAACAGTACCATAGAGAAATATTATGCATGCTTCATTACCGTGCTAAACTAAACATTTTCTTTTCTGGGTTTAATGCAACTGTTCTACTGTGGTTTAAAATCTAACAATGGGTTTAGATTACAAACTCATAGTTCAGATCAAAATTAACCGCTGAAAAAAGGCAATTGGAAGCAAAAAAATTTCTAGCAGGATCGAATCTGCGATCTTTACGCTTCTAACACGACGCGCTATCCAACCACGCCACTGCATCGTATCGCATGAATACTGTTCATGTATATGATGTGTAATAAAAGCCGATTTTTTTTTACAGAAAAAACAGTGGATTTATTTTTCCTCAATAGCCAACACAATAAGATTTAAAATGAATCCTAAGTTATGAAATTTGGTAAAAGAATAAGAAAGTTCTTGAGTGGGTAGCTGGAAAACAGGCTACAGAAATAATATAAGCGATAAACTAACCCCATATTTATCCATTAACTTAAATCGAAAAAACTATATAAAGAGTCCGTTTTCTGACCACTTCCTCTGATTCTAAGCATCGAAAAAACTTCTATCTGTACCTTAATTTTAAGATTGATTACATTTCCTAGAAATGTGAGTTTGTCGTTTATGCTTTCTGACTAATCATTACATATTGTCGCATTTCTAGGAGGGTGTTTAATTAACCTCCGTGTAACTGACAATTTTATACACTGTAAAAAATGACTTGTTTTTACAGTATATAACACAGCTAATTTTAGTGATAAACTAAAATTGCTATGTAAAATTTCTACTTTTACAGTACTAAACTAATTTTGCAGTGATAAACTGTAAACTTCCTAATTTTACAGTTCATTACCGTGCACTTTGCAGCTTTAAACTGGAATCTGAGCTGCCAGTATTATATTGTTTTTACAGTATAATACATCTACATTTTACAACGATAAACTGCAAAATTAAGTTTTACAGTAATAAACTGTAAAATTGCTGGTTTCATAGTTTATTTCTGTGCATTTTACAGTTTTAAATTGAAACTTTGGCTGCAGTATTATACTGTAAAAACAACAGTTCACTTTTTCCAGTGTAGCACCTCCTACATGATGGCAAAAATAAATGTAAGACCAACATAATGCCACATAAATTTATATGTAAATTTTGCTTTACCAAGTTTTAAAGCAAACGGTAAAATATGAGAATTTTAATATGGAAAATCAAAACCCTAAACCAGTTAGAGAGTTGCAAATTTTTTATCCACCGTTTTTTAGCACAGACATCTGACAAAAGCCTCCTTTTGTCGGATGACTGTGCATCTATAAGCTCCCAATTTTTTGCATTGATAAAGGCGTTCCTTGAAACGCCGAAACACGTGTCTGCAGTATCCCTGCTTATTAGTGCTAAAAACGGTGGATTAAAAATTTGCAATTTGTAATTTGCACTAAGGTAACCATTTTCTTCAGTTAGAGAGTGCTAAAGTGTTTATTAAAATATTTTCCCGGTTGAATACGGAGTAAATCTTCCATTAAGAAAATGATTCTCCGAAATGATGTCAAATTTGTGACACGTATTTTTGAGCTGAGTTTATTTGCATATCAGAAAAGGGTGTAACGGGAGTTCGGGCAAATTGGGGCATCCATCAGGGCAAAAATCAATCATTTTGAAACGGGATATCGGGTCCTGAGCGATTAATCACTCACCAGAATTATTGAAGACGGTGGCTTAAGAGTATTGGGAATATAAATTTAGCGTTTGATTTAATTTTCTTTAGTGAATATAATATTGATAAAAATGAAATCGTTTTTTTAAAACATTCAAGAAACGAGATCTTTAGATGAAGATGCAAAACGTAATAATTTTCATATGGATTGATTAAAATTTTCTCGATTTTTATGTTTTACAAAAGTGTTTGTCGGATGTCTGTGCATCCATAAGCTCAACATTTTTTACATCGAAAAAGGCCTTTTTTGTAACGCCGAAACACGTGTCTGCAGTATCCCTGCTTATTTGTGCCTTTTTAACGTTGTAATTTTCTTTGCATCTTTAGCAGAAAGGTATTTGTAAACTTTATCAAATTATAGGTTAGCTAACGAAGCATAAATGGTTTCAGCGTAGGATATTAGGGTGCACAATCTATCTTCACATGAAAAAACTAAAACACTATTAAATTTCGGGCAAATTCCAAAAGCACCAAAACCAAAAATATTCACTTTCGTAAATCAGTAATGCACGTGCTCGGCTTTTGATACGCCGGACGCCAATGGGCTGGCCAAAATGGCCGCTATTTGTGAGCTATAACATTCTGTTTCACGACGTATCGACAAAATACATCTATCTCTTTTTTAGCTAAGCTATTTCAAAAGGAACAACATACCCGCGGAACTTTTGACCCTGCTCTCCCCTTACTAAGACACCTGCATTGCACAATATAGGTCTCGCTGCAAGACGATTCATGTTGTGGCTTTCCTTCGATGGACAACAGACGTTTATTTTGGACAAGATAACGCATTCATCTAAAACAGTTCGATTTTGAACTGTAACATTGTTGCGCTCTTTCGCTGGTGAGCTACTGTCTAATCTTTTATCGTAAAACCTTCCTCGCTTTTGCGCATGCTTGAGGTGTCTTTGGATTTCCTCAAAATAGGGGGGAAATGCGAAGTAACATTCAACAGGAAGTAAGAAGCGAAAGCACCGGCAAGTGCGTCTCTTTATCCTATCACCCCTTTTTCAAAAGGAAGTGATCGTAACTGCCAGGCGCGCAAAACGCAGGCAGACAGTAACAGTACTTTAGCTCCCAGTTTGTCTGGCACTCTTAGCTTCTATAAGAGGATAACCGCTCCAGCTCGATCACTGTCTAAGCCAGGGGTGGCCAACCTTTTTGGGAAAAGTGCCACTTTCGCTAACAGAAATATTTCGCGTGCCACTTTGAATTTCTTCAATGACGAAAAAGGGATTTTTTTTTTATTTCTGTACCTCAGAACCAGACTAACGTAAGTCCATTTTCGTCATTTTTCAGTAGAGGTGAAAAACGATTGTCGAATACATCGTTTTTCACCTCTACCGAAAAATGACGAAAATGGACTTACGTTAGTCTGGTTCTGAGGTACAGATTTATGGGCTGATTGTAAATTTTACTCAAATACTATATTATTTCTCTAAGTTTGAGCAGTAAAGAAGCTCTGTGTATAGAAAACTCGTTTTTTGCTATCTTTGGTCAGGTTATGGAAACGGTAAATTGGTAGGGGCTCTCGCTCTCTGGAAAATTTTCAGCATTGAAGTTTGAAAAGTACAATTGTAGACTGTCACATAGAGCGAAACCTTAATTTTATCAAGTTCATCTCTTCTAAAGCGTGTTCGAAATTGTCCTAAAAATGTGACTTTAGGTTTTATTTGAAAACGATAGGAGAAAGGTACCTTTCAGGGTTTCTATTGAAATTTTTCGTTACATTGTGTGAAGTCATTTTTGAGTAGTCATTGAGAACGAAAGGTTCAGATCTGGGCCATATCTGCAGACTTAAAATAAGAAGGAGAATGTAGAGATATCCCTCGGAGAGTTTTCAAAACTGAAATCGTAAACACGTATAGTTAAGCCGCAAAGAGATGGTGGATCGACCGGAAGCGGACCCCTTCATTTTGAAATACGTTGAATCTGCTGGAATGCGTAAGCAGTGAAGTTGTGCTTTCTCGCTAATCCAACCTATTTTTAAATGAAGTGGTCTGTTTCCGTTTCCAATCGACCCGCCATCTCTTTGCGGTTTAACTTTAATTTCACGGCATCTTTTGTAGTAACGTTTGGAAAACTGAGTTCGGCAGCGCTTCACAAGAAAGTTTTCTAAATTAAAGTCTGAATAAATTTTAGACTATCTTTACTTGGAACGATTTGGAGCTGGATTTACGTTTTAAAAATGGAGTTTTAGACTATATTTTGAGATATTGGAGGAAGTAGTGCTTGCTCTTCCATTAATAATTTCAAAATTGAAAACTAACAGATTCATTCTTAGATTGTTTAGGAGAGTTTGGAGGGTCCCTCCAGAAATGTTTCTATCTTAGGCTCTTACCATGCATTTCGTGTAATAGTTGGTGATGTTAAGGAAAATGTTGGGAGATTCGAAGGCTCCTTCGTTCAAAAACACATACACAAAGTTGGCGACATTAGGCAAGGAAAAGGGGAATCCGCACTGCAATCTTTTTGAAATAGAAGTTTCAAAAATGTCATTTTAGGATACATTTGGCTAATTTAAGAGAAGAGGTAGAAAAGCGGCTTTTCTCTGGAAATGTTTAGAATTTATGCACTAAAATGCATTTCTAAACATAGGGATCTTAGGAAAGGAAGTGGGGGTCGGAACACTTCTCCAGAAATTTTCTGCAATAAGAGGGTGAAAAACGTAATTTTAAGAATTTTTTGGACTCCTAGGGAGTTTATGATACATTTTTAGAACCGTATTTGGGCTTTCGATACACTTAAGTTTTGCTGCCCGAAGCTAGGGCCCCCTTGCTCTCTCCTAGATCCGACAGTGGCTACCAGTTAAGTTAATTTAGAAAGTTTTAGCCCAAAGACTTCCCTGGCAGCGATAATTCAAATTTCTGGTCATTTGCTGAACCATCTTTGGTAGAGTGTGATTAAGTTGTGCCATCCGTTAAAAAACCACCCGAGTCTGAGTCGGAATCCTCAGAATCACTTAGTGTTTTGGGAACGTCCCCCCCCCCCCCCAAGCTCCCGCTCTTTGGATTCGTGACCAAATCATTTATGGAACGCACGATTACATCTTCGGATTAATCTTTTGACTATATTATAACGTGTTATATTTATAAGTAAATACAAATGAATTAGCAGTAAGATTTTAAAGGGATTTTTTCAACTATGAGAATAAGGTTTAAAAAGTTCCACGAAATTGCTGAAAACCACATTATTTTCTCAATTTTGAAAAAAGTTCAATAAGTCTTCGCGTGCCACTCTAAATACTCCGCCGTGCCACACTGTGGCACGCGTGCCGCGGGTTGGCCACCACTGGTCTAAGCCAGTCTGATGAATTCCTAATGGGGACGAAACTTCAGTATCTGGATGATATTTCCGAGCTGGAGGAGTGTTTCGTGCCTTAGCCCTGACTAAGAGGCAGTCACTTACTGCTCAAGATGACATATTTCTTGAACCAAGCAGCAATGGCCGTCTCTACACTGTAAACACGTAATGTTGTTTTTGCAGTATAATACAGCTAATCTTACAGTAACTTTACGGTTATAAACCGTAAAACTGCAAATTGTAGAGTAGTAGACTGCAAAACTACAAATTGTACAGTAGTGAACTGTAAAAAGTCAAATTGCTATTTTACAATAATAAACTGTAAAAATGATAGTTTACACCAATAAACTGTAAAATTGCTATTTTACAATAATAAACTGTAAAAATGATAGTTTACACTAATAAACTAAAAATGATAGTTTACATTAATAAACTGTAAAATTGCTATTTTACAATAATAAACTGTAAAAATGATAGTTTACACTACTAAACTGTAAAAATGATAGTTTACACTAATAAACTGTAAAATTGCTAGTTTTACAGTGTATTACTGTGCATTTTACAGTTTTGAACTGGAACTTCTGCTGCCAGTATTATACTGCTCTTTTTACAGTAATAAACTGTAAAATTGCTAACTTTACAGTAGTAAACAGTAAAATTGCTAGTTTACTGTAATAAACTGTAAAACTGCTTGTTTTACTGTGTATTACTGTACATTTTATTGTTTTGAACTGAAACTTCGGCTGCCAGTATTAAACTGTTGTTTTTACAGTATAATAATACAGCTAATTTTATGGTAATAAATCGTAACATTATTAATTTTACAGTAATAAACTCATTTCACCCTCCAGGGTCCCCCGTACCTACCAGCTTCGTGGTTTAACCGGGATAGGGCCCTGAAGAGCGCTCTGTTCTTAATTTTGAACCAGAACCTAGGGTCGAGCAAACCATAGGCCCTAGCACCCCCAGAGGTATCGTTTCACTTGGAGGACTTTGTGACCACGACTTTTTAACGCCTCCCAGTCACCATTAATCAAGACGGTAGATCTTTGATCGGCTGGGATCGAACCCGGGTCCTTTCGGACACGAGTCCGATGCCTTACCGATCGGGCCACCACGGCCCTACAGTAATAAACTGTAAAATTGCTAGTTTTACAATAATAAACTTTAAAATAGCTAATTTTACATTTTATTACTATGCTTTCACAGTTTTAAACTGAAACCTCTGCTTTCAGTATCATACCGTGAAAGCAACACTTTATTTTTCGCAATGTACTCTTCATAGTCCAGAATCACATTTAAAAGTGTTCCCATTTCATGATCCCCCACCGCTGAGCCAGGTTCATGGTACCATGTCACAAACTTAGTTCCACCAGCCTGTGCGGTGCCCTTCACTCACAGCAACTCTGCCGGGGCTCCAATACGCATTTAACCCCTTGACGGTTATGGAAATGAGCAGTTTCCGTTTACTTAATTCGCACAGCATTAGGAGTAAACAGTAGTCGAAAGTGGCAGCTGTTTTCCCCCGCCGTTCTTCCGAAAATGTCACCTTTCTCTGGCGATGCGGCAGATAGCTCGCCTCGCGCGTTTTAAAAATTTCTTAAAGTATTTATAGTACAGTACATCAGTGCAGAATAATAATGGCGAACGAAGTCAGCTCGTCAGCGCGCATTGGGGAAAAATTTCACTACGCGAGTAGTGCTCGTTACTAACCATTTCGGTCAAAATCTTGCTCCCGAGCGGAACTCGTTTGCGCGCATTATGAAGCACGATTCGATTGCGAGCTGAACTCGTTCATAACCATCAAAGGGTTAAACATTTGATCAGGTGGAGGAGGAAAGATGAAAAAGGTTTTTACTTCGTCGACGAATTTCATTCATTCGATACGCTGTTAAAACTACAGGTTGTATGTGGCACCTCTTAGGTAAAAAGTTGTAGCACCAGCGACAATGATCCCTTACCGCAGAAAGGTCCCCCAGCCTGAAGGGTGCTTCTTCTCCCTATGGCATACTTGAAGGTGCCATATGGAGTCAAGTGCCACCCTATGTGTACCTTATGGCACCCTAAAGGTGCCTAAAGGAGGCCAATGTCACCTTCAAGGGTGCCATTGGGAGCCCCCTTTAGAGAGGGCCGCTGGTGCTTACAACTTTCACTCGTAAAAGTGCCTTTTGTAACTCTCCGTTTTAACAGTGTAGGGCCACCACTCAATCTGGCAGAAGAAGTTTGTGCGGATCTTGCGCCCACTGTTTATGTAAAGACATATCAAGGTGTTTACCGGCATGGATGTGGTGTCAAACTCTTTTGAAAGCGTTTAAGGACGTTTTTTTAATCTGGAGGAATCACCAATCTACATACCCAACACTGATAAAGGGCACAGTTTTAGAGTAGGTGGGACCATGTTTTGGACAGGAGGTCATGCTGACCTGTATGCGTTCCATGGATACATTCTCTCATAGAGGTTTTTTGTCACCCTAGAGGGGAGGGGGGCAACAGAAAACCATAAACCAAAATGTTTATGGTTATTAAAACAATGATGAATTATTGAAAATTTTAAATAATCCATAGAGGTTTAAATTTAAATTTTGAGTTATAGAGTGACTTTTAAATTTTGCATTGTTTATTTTTCTTTTGTTTACGCCTGGTTTTCAACATGAAAATTCGTCACTAGGCGTAAATTTTGTTTACGAATTAGACTGTGCAGCGCCAGGCAATGGAACTAGTAACTAACTAATTAAATAAAGAGATACAATATAGGTAAATAAATAAAAAAATAATGAAGCAACATATTATCTAACGATACTCAAGGTTTACGTGAAAAACAGTTCCTGAACAAAAAATTGAACAATAAATGACCCAACGCTAACTTCTAAATGTCCGAAATTAAGGTCCGTCCACACGAAGAACGACCCACGTGTTCTGCACCAATGTTTTGCACCGAAGTAAGGGGAAGAAAGAAACAAACTTAAATGGGAGGCAATTAGATGCAACGAGGACATGCCCGGCGTCTGTCTTCCTTGGAGGAATTAATCCCAGTGGAGGAGGCCTCGCTGATTTACTGATGCAGTACCGTTAATTCCTATGTCCATCCCTCTTGTTTGCTATTTTGGAGCCTGAATCTGCAGTTGTTTAGTAGATGTATTGACTGTGTGCGATATTTTTGTGTCATTCCGACGAAAATGGTACAAATCATGTCTGAAACTCTTTGCTTAAGATTATCAATTTAAATAATTTCCACCAACTAATCATATTTTTTTATTGAGTTTCCGTTTATTTGTGTATAATGAAGTGTAAATCACTAGTACATGACTCATTTATGAAAGGATTTTAAATATTTTGATCACTTTGTTTAACAGAGTGGACATATAACAGAGTGGACAAATAAGCCTTTAAAAATATTTGTATAATCACAAAGAAAAGTTAGAATCACAGAACAAGCATAAAGTGGAATAAACAGCCTAACACTGTAAGTATGTCTGCAATTTCAAGAAAAAAATCTATTTTTTTCATCATGAAATTGGCTCTAACAGAATGAACATCCAACAGTTCAAATTAATTATCATAAGAAAAGAATGAGGCTCACCCTGGTTGTTGACTACAAAGTTTTTCAGTTTATTACTGTGATTTTACAGTTTTAAACTGAAACCTCTGCTTTCAGTATTATACTGTAAAAACAACAACTTCTTTTTTGCAGCGTATTAATTCGCAATAACAATTCTAACGTTGAACCTTAACCCATTAATGCCTGACATTTTTCTTTCTAAAGATATTTTGTATACTGGTTACAAACAGTGTTTAATGGACAGGAAAAATAATTTAAAAAATATTATGTAAAAAATAATTGTATTGTTAAGGAAAGAATAGTCGTCCTTTAAAAGTTACGATAGACCCTAGAGGGTACATGCGTTTTTTACTAAAAAATTTTTCCGCCTACGATACAATATTTAAAAAGACATTTTATAAGAGGAAATAAATCAGCAATGAACATAAACTGGGAAGCTGGGAATCACTTTGAAAACTTGGGTTTTTTTCTTGAGAACGATGTCATTTTTGATAAAGATCATATTAAAACGGCTACAGAACACACTTTACAATGGTTGTGTGCTGCAATCTGTTAATAACGAATTGAAACAATACCAAGGTACTCATTGAACACTATTATTTGGTTGAGATGTTCTTTTTGGGGAACTTCAGACCCTTTTTGGACCGTCCCCAAAAAGGGACGCTAGGCATTAATGGTCTAAGAGAAACTAACAGAGAGCAGTCCGTTATACATTAAGTTTTCTACTTCATCCTCCGGGTGAATTAATTCCCACCATAAGGTGATATTCATAACGACAATGCTGGGGTTAAAATGCATTTTAAATTTATTTAAGCGCAGCTTAGCGTCTAAAATAATGGAGATTAAAATGTGTTTATGACGTGATGTATGCAACCGGTGAGGGAACTTAAGGGCAGCTTCTTAATGAACGCACTTGAGCTCTAGCCCGGGGTTATTACGGGTAATACTATGTAAAATGTGGGCAATTCATCAAGCCGTTTAATTCTCACGTGTACATTAAATCTTGGAATAAGTATATTTTAATCTATTTCCACTTCCGAAGTACTCGGGGAAATGGCAGATTAGGGGAAAT
The DNA here is from genome assembly GCA_038373865.1 of Uloborus plumipes. NCBI lineage: Eukaryota > Metazoa > Arthropoda > Arachnida > Araneae > Uloboridae > Uloborus > Uloborus plumipes. The sequence goes on along the minus strand of JAXGGA010000415.1, from coordinate 64,195 downwards.
TATGTGGCGGCGAACGAACTGAGCGAAATTCGAAATAATTTATTAGAGTGCTATCTTCGCCGACAAGCGTATTGTCTTTCGGTAAAGAGTGCTTCACATCGTGACTTAAATAATTTTTCAAGTGGTAATGATGAAGTCATAAATATTGAATCAGAACGAGCCGAAAATAGGCTGTTTAGGTTGTGTAATCCGCAAGGGGGGGGGGGTGTCATTATGTGGGGGGTCAGTTTGATGCAATGATTTTGTGGGAACGTAGGACATGATGATGGGGCTTAAATCCTTGAATGTTACCGAGATTGCCCTATTATTACTGCGTACATTACAAAATGACAATAGCTAATAACTAATAATCTGCAGTAGTTAAATGGATTGATTGATTGAATGTGAGGTTTTCTGTCGTAAAATAACCGTTTTCTCTATTTTTGACTCTTAGAATTTCATTATTGTTCTAAATAGAGGTTGTGTAGTGACTGAAAACATGAATTCATCGGCACATTTCTTTTGCTTTACAACCTATGTAGAGGTTTTCATAATAAAATACGAGGTTTTATATTTTAACCCAAAAGAAAGAGGTACGAAGGAATTTATTTATTTTTTTTATTTCATTGTTTTTGATAAAATGTATTTATTTCGATGTGCTTTTTTATTTTATTTTACTCATTTCTTTAATTTTTCGAAAAAAATAAAAGAATGTTTGTATACAAAAAATGGAATAAATAAATAAATATTAAATAAAAATTAGCAGCATTGTTTAAAAATTACTACTATTTTATTTGCTTGTTCATTTACTTATTCACTTTTTTTTGCGTATATATGTTTTTTTCCCGTATATTTATTTTTTTGCGTAGATAAGATAAACATATTTTGTTTTTAGAAAACAGCTTTAAATGTAAAAAGGAATGTTTAATATGACTTGCAGTCTTAAATAATTATAAGAACATTAATTGGAAGCTGAAAATCAATGTCGGTACACGGCTCGTTTAGTTCTGGATGGAACTTGTTAAATTTCCAATGAAATTTAGAAGCATGTTGCAAAAACCGCTTTGTTGTGTTGAACTTATGAAATAATGTCAGAGTTAAAAATAGTGAAAAAAGAACTTCAAACTTTTTTATCTGTCTCCTAGATTTCTAGAGAAGTTTTTAACTTCCATTTTAGATACACCACTCTCATTTTGTACCACTGCATGTTCGTACTGCGAAGGTATTCCTACACATACCTGTTTTTCTAAATGTACCATTTGTTTCTTGTAATTTGTTCAACTTCCTAAAGATATTTCTACAAAACAGGAAAAATTCCTTAGCATTTGAGCTGTAAATTTTTTTTTTAAAGAAATCAGTAAGGGCCCTGCTCCACATTGACGTAAAGCAGAAAAATAAAGCAGAAACGTAAAACGGATTAAATGGTATTCCTAAGGAAAGTGCCCGGATTTTCGGTTTGGTTTCGGTAGCGTTTTCTGCTGATGTTGAGCAGGGCCCTAAGAGTGGATTTTTATTTTTAATAATTTCTCTTTCCAAACTAAAAACAGATAAATTAACTAACTTATGGAAAGTTTACACTTTAAGATAAAAACATTTTGCTGTTGCTCTTAACTTGAAGAATTATATAGGGAAAACATTTTTCTGAAGTGAAAAGTCAAGAAAAAATTAATTGAGTCTGCTAAAGTGAACGTGTGTGTAAATACGTTTAGCAATTACAACGTAATGAAGTTGCTATATAGTTTTCGTACATCCTAATGCCGCATATATTTCTCTGAAATTATTCGCTATTATTTAAATCTCCAGTTTTAAGCGGCGCGCTTTGGTTCCGACTGTTTTTAAATGTGCGTAAAAACCATTACGCTAATTGCATTATAACTACCACTTGTGAAATTTCAAATTTTGGGTAATGATCAAAATTTTCGTCTTTTGCAACACATTATTTTCAGCTTGTAAAAATCAATTATTGATTTCACATTAACCAGTTTTCTAGTACCTATTTCTTCGTGCTCTTTTAATTCGCTCTGTTTAGAAACACCACTTTCTGATATATACTTTGGAAACTGTTGCGAAACTATCCATGGTCATTTGTTGAAATCAAATTTTAGTTCTTAAAAGTTTGACAAGTCGGGGAATGTGGGCCAAAGTGAAATAGTTAAGTTGACTTACCTGATTCAAAAGGAACAAATAGGAAATTTTCTGTAAAAATTATTGTGCATAAAATATTTTTGGGAAAAAAAATAGAACCGACTTCAGTTGGAAATTGTTCTAAAAAGTAAAAAATAATTTTCTTCTTTGAACACCATCGAAACTACTTTTAAACATAAGTTTTGAAGTCGGCGCAAAAACGATAGGTAAAATGATATTTAACCATATTTTGCCGACATTTTTTCAAAGAAACCATTGAAAATTAAAAGCAGAATATTTGTACCATTACACGAATGTGTGGTAATCAATGAAATGAATCCATTAAAATTTATATTTATAGTTGAATTGTAGTTGCGTATGATTCAATACATTGTTTTTGCGCCCACTTCAAAACTTATGTTTAAAAGTAGTTTCGATGGTGTTCAAAGAAAAAAATTATTTTTTACTTTTTAGAGCAATTTCCTATATTTTCTATATATATTCAATATTTTTTACTTTTTAGAGCAATTATTCGAAAAAAGGTTACGCAAAAACAAAAATGTCAAATTTATAGTAATTGGCCACTTTATCATAGTTATTGGCTATGAAACCATACAGTTATTGACCATTCAGTAGCGTTCTCATCATAGGGGGCCAATTACAACAATTTTCTGAAAACATTGTGAGAGTTATTATCCACAATAAAACTTTAATTTTTAAAAATATATTCTTATATTACAGCTCAAATTCACTTATTAGGCATCACAGCTATAAATCTCATAGTATTTTAAAAGCTCTAAATGCATTGAGTTTTTTTTAATTCATAAAAAATTCTAGTCTTACCGTTTTATCGACAACCTTTTAAACTACACTAAAAGTCTTTTTAAAGTTTAAAACAATTCGCCAAATAAATCAAAAAGACATTATTTTAAGTAAGTAAATACTCAAATTTAGTCAATTTTCAAGGCTTAACTCTATACGTAAATTTAAACCACTGAAGAAAGAGCAGCTTGTATGGAAAATGGATCTAGCGTTTCAGTTTTGCGTGCAGAGTTAAGCCTTGAAAATTGACTAAATTTGATTAATTAACATCTCTTGTTCTAATTAACGGAGAGAAACGTGCTAAAATTTTTCTTTTTCAGAAAAAACCCCTTTCCAGCGATGCATAATGTTATGGGGTGGGGGAAGGTTTTCCCCCCTCAATTATGGCGGATAGATCAAAAACGAGACTAATTAATTAATTTAAAAATAACTATTTCGAAATTTAGGACTTGGCCTTCGAGATGCATTACACGGGGATACATTCGAATTTTTGTGCCGAGTTTCAGGTCTGTAGGTGCTGTGGGGGCTTCTGGCCAGCGGTTACAAACGTACAAATCGCGTTATCTTTATATATAGAGATTGTTAATCTTTGGAGCAACTTATTTTCGGATAGGACTCAACTATATGTCTAGGAACTTAGTTAAATTACTGTTTGATAGGAGGCGCTGCAAACTGAAAATATTTTACCATTTCACTTTGCCCCGCTATTTCACTTTGCCTCACACTCCCCTACATGATCCTCTGTCCTGCATTTATTTTAGGTCTTATTAGAGATCAGCATGAACAATGTATTCTGAAAAAAATTGAAATTGGTAGCAATCGAAAGAACATAACGAAACATTTTTTGACTAAAAAGTTATTTGCCTTTTCGTGCCCCTTCATCGAGATAAAAGGTCTCAAAGTCAGGCAAAAGTTTAAGAATTGCACAATAGAAAGATAGTTTTAGAATTTTGAGATACTTTACTACTTCGTCGTCTGCATGGTAGCAGACTATCTTACAGAAGCCGTGGTGGCACGATCGGCAGGGTGGAGTTAGACTCGTGACCGCGGGGTGTCGGGTTCGGTTATAGCAAAAATCCACCGTGTTCACTAATGGTGGCTGGGAGATGTGAAATATGGGCACGGGTTTATAAAGACCTCCAGCAACATTTACTTACTAAGCACTCTATCCTCAAATCATCATCAAATCAGTTGCACTCTTAAGTTAACACACTCTTTGTCAGCATAAAAAATAAAACGCTAACTTTAAACTGAATCTTGGTAGGTACATTTCGTGAGCTAATTTGAGAGTTGACTAAGACAGACAAATTTCAACACTGAACAAAAATCTAGAGTTTATTTTAATGCAAGCTCGTAAGGACATATTTGTGCATCCATAAAAACAGAAAAATTGAAAATACTTATTATAATACTGGAAGTTGTTGTAGAAAATCCATTTCCCCAGTGGACATCGAAAACCAGCTGAATTCTATTTAAACCTTGTCTTCTAGATGGTAGAACAAGCTGCTGGATCCATGGTACTGTCTGCCTGCGTATTGCGCGCCTGGCAGTCACGATCGCTTCCATTCGAAAAAGGGGTGATAGGATAAAGAGACGCACTTGCCGGTGCTTTCGCGTCTTACTTCCTGTTGAATGTTACGTCGCATTTCTCCCCTATTTTGAGGAAATCCAAAGAGACCTCAGGCATGCGCAAAAGCGAGGAAGGTTTTACGATAAAAGATTAGACAGTAGTCATGATGATTTGAAAATGCCGCAACAAGGGCATGAAAATAAACACGGGCAGGCATCATCAGACGAACTCCAACACAACGCAGAGTTTAGCAAAATCCCCAGCGAGCGCCGACGCACCACACAAGTTCATATGTAGCTTCAGCTACAAATTTGTATAAACTCGCGCTTGTTGAGTTTAAATAAAATAGACTTTAAAATAATTGCATTCGTGAATCAAACTAAAACGAGGTATGTAAATGCGGTTAGAAGCTGATATTTGTTGAAACTTTAATTAACCACAACCAGACCACCGGAGACAAACTCAAAAATACGATTTTTCGAGTTTCTGGGGGAAGAAGAACATAATGTTCGCGAACACTCTTTCGCCACGCCAAATTTTGCAAAGATCTTCCACACGGTAATCGCATAAATCTATCCACTAGCTGATAAAACGTAATTTCATTAGAAAACAAACTGATCTCTCCGAGGGAATCTTTACAACCCGGCACCTAAATGAATAGTATGAAACCTGAAATTTTGAAACCAGTTTAGTACTGGTTTAAGAATAAAAAGCTTAGTAAATGTTGTTGATTGAGAAACCATAGCTCCCTGAAATCTGTCGCAAATCAGTTGCAAAATCCAGAGTTGGCACACTTTTAGGCCCCGCCTCACTTTTTCCTTACAAAACGGGACGTGGCTGCAGAGTTTGCGAGTCCTGAATTTTTGAAACAAATTTAGTACTGATTTAAGGAGGAAATGCTTAGTGCATGTTAATTGATAGCATGGTGCCCTTAAATCTGTCACAAATCCCTTTCAAAAACCTAGAGTTGGCCTGGTACAGTCTAGATATTTGAAAGAAACGCCTCATTTTGTTTCTTACGAAACAGCATGGCTGAAGAGTGTGAGAACCCTGGAGTTTTGAAACTAATTTGCGACAGATTTAAGGAATGATTGTTTGGTAAGTAAATGGTGTGGAACATTTGTACCAAGCACCCTGAAATCTGTCTTTTTGGGTGTGGGACATGACAGAATACCCATCTTTCTCCAGCTTTTGCGAAAATTTAATTTAAGGAGAAAAAAAACCTTACTTTCTTCGGAAGAGGAGCTTATTTTTAAGAGTAAATAAATAAATAAACAGCTGAGATAAGATAAAATAAAATAAATAAACAAGTCAATGCTTACTTGTTCAAAAAAGGAGTACATCGGCTAATTTATTTGCTTTCCCGGAAAACTAGAGGATCCCTTCCTGGAAAATCAAACTACTTCGGTCAAAATTATTGCATCGACATTCTATGAACATCACTTGTAGATTAAAGTCGGTTTTTTCTTTCAAGAAAACGAATTATTTTACATTCCCTAACTACAATCCGATATTTATTAATTTATGTATAAATGCTTTCTTACTTTATTTTTTTATCATTATTATTATTTATTTACTTTTTTATCATTATTATTATTTATTTATTTTTATTATTTTTTTTTTTGGTTTGAAAAATATGTGATATAAAAAGATCAGTTTTATATCAAATGGTTTTGATTTCATGCGCTTTCATCTTTCTTTCTTTTTTTTAAGTATCTGTTTTGGCAAATTAATTACAAAAATTAAAATGTGTTGAAAATATGGAGTGCATTTCTCCGGGTAGGTTCATTAAGTGTCAGAAGTAAACTTTTAAAAAATAAATAAATAAACTAAAAAACTATACATGAAGATATAACTAAACAATTATTAGAAAAAAAATGATTAAACAGATACATAAAGTACAAATAAAGCTGGGTTACGCAACGGTTACAAAACATTTATACTCAACGCATCTAATGAAATCTTTTAATAGTTTTTAAGATTTACTTTGTTGAATTATTAATATTTAATTAGTTAGAACAATACTAAGATTAAAACATTAGATTTTTTATTTGAAATAAAGCGCAAGTATACGAAGTGTAAAAAAGCAATTAAAATTCAGTAATCGCAAAACGTTTCTGATTGAAAGAAACACACCCTGAAAGCCCTGAAAGGGAAAAAAATCATTTTGTGTGTTTTATAAATTAAAGAACATCTAATTGAGAGACCATCGAGAGAAAACCTTTTTTACATGTTCGATGCAACCTTAACCTGTTTTCATCAAATTAGTGAGGACTTTTCTTTTCCACGTAGAAAATGGCATCCAGATAAAATTTTAAATAATTGACAGCGAAGTAACTTTCTCCAAGACAGAAAGAATATCACGCCATTTGACAATTTCAGGCCTGAATAAAAGTGGCAGCGGGGGCTTTCAGTCTTTCTCTTTTCATTATTTCGAACACACACACCTGCATTATCCATTCTGTCATTGGCAAAAAAATGGCGAACATCTTTGAATTCTTTATGAAGCAATCTAAGAAGCAGCTTTGAAGGAGAGATTTATTTTAAGAAGTTTAAGTTGAAGGATATAAAAGTCTTTTTCTTGTTAAATGAAAAAAAGGAATGTTGGAAGGGAACTTTTACCTGCATGGGTTCGAAAGCTCTTGGGTGAAAAACTTCATGTATTTTTTACAGGTGAAAGTCAAAAACCGCGAAAGAAAGAAGAATTAGATGCACTTAATAAGGTGCAAAAGTGAATTCTTTTTCATTTGAAATATACAAGACAGACGTATTAGTGATATCATTTAAAAATACTGAAAAAAAAATGACAACTATGATTAATTTTTTTTTTAGTCTTGATGAATGTTCCATATTTTTTTTAGTGTTCAATGCGTCAAAAAAAAAAAAAAAAAAAAAAAAAAAAAAAAAAAATAAATAAATAAATAAATAAATAAATAAGCAAATAAAAATAAAATAAATAAAAGGCGATTTATTCCTTTGAAACTGTCATTTGCTAAATGGTTTTGTATAGTTTTTTTTTCTTTCAAACCTGAACTTTCTTGTAGTAAATAAAAAGTTCTTAATAACCCAAAAACGCGTGTTTTCGTTTGAAACATAGAAGACAGATGTACTGTCGGCCTCGCTTAAACGAATACTGTCGGTTCCAAGAAATATTATTCGATTAAACGGGGTATTTGATTAAGCGGGGATCTTTAATATTGCGTCTATGGCATCGGTTCTGAGATATTTTTTTCGTATAAGCGGGGTATTTATTATCCGTTACCCGATTAAGTGGGGACGACAGTATTTTCTATACCTTTTTAGAAACTTTAGCTTTTTCCCTTATGCTTTTAGTTATTTTATTCTTTATGTATTTATTAGCCTTTTTTATTTAGTTATTTATATTTTTAAATGCAATTTGTTTAACTTTTGATACGCATTTTTAATTTCAATGTTCTGATAAAAAAAACATTTACAAAGAATATATTGTAGTCAAGTTTATTTTAACATTATTTCGTAGGTAATATTTGTTAGGTCATTTGCTTTTGATTTATTTTAACTCAATAAGTTTTAGCTTTCTAGCAAAAGACTTTGCATGGGAATGTGATTTTGATGATTGAAGGGTGCAGTTTATCTCCAGCAGAGGGCATTTCCCTTAAAATGCGATTTGTATGGACTTTCATGTGCGATAAGCAGTGCAGAAAACATTAATACTTCATTTGTACGAAAAAACAAATAAAATCTAGTGTAATCTATATACATAAAAGACTACTTTTGTATGCGTATGTCCGGGGTAAACTTCAAAACTACTGAACCGATTTTAACCATTTTTTCACCGTAGATAGCTGCAGTAACAGGGAGCAGGATAAGCTATAATTTATTTCTAAAAAGCTTAGTTTGAAAAAGTTATTATGGAAAATAGTAAATTTCATATAGTTTCCCCATTAAATGATTAAATTTTCAGTTCATTGTTGCAAAAATTTGTTGCCAGGTAACAATAATATTAATGGTGATCATAATGAAAATGTGAACCAAGGCTTCTCTGGAGTAAGTCTGAAATTTATTGCTTTCTTAGGATTTTTAGATTCATCCATTTGTGCCAATAATCGCTAACGAGATAATATAAAAAGATAATTGATTTTGGCAACAGTTACAGAACAGAAAATGTTTATAGTCAAAAAATTTTTAAGTTAGGTACATAAGATGTTTTCACCAAATGTAGTCACAAGGATATAAACTAATGATGGGACTTATTTTACGTGTAATGTTTGGAAATACTTGACTCCGGTGCGATTGATTTTACAGGGTGCAACAGAGAAACTTGCTCATTTTAATTGGATGCTAATTAGCAAAGAGTGGCCAGAAAGGAGTGGGAAGAGTCTCATTTTAAAGAGAGGGTCCTGAAGTTTTGTTATCTCATAGTTTAGTTGTCGCCATGCGTTGGACAAAGGAGCAACGAGCGTTCGCCGCCGAATCTTACTTTTCAAATAATCTTTCGGTGGTCGCCACTAAACGTGCCTTCCGATCTCGGTTCAAAATTCAGCCCGTTGTTCCCATTCCTGGCTGGGAATCGACTGTTTTGTGGGTGAAAACGTTCATGGAAAGTGAGTGTGGCAAACAGAGGCCCAGGAGGTCAACGGATTTCCAGAACCCTAGAAAACGTCGAAAAAGTGAGGGAGTCGTTTTTGCACTCCCCCAGTCGTTCGGCGCGTAAACACGCTGCTGCTTTGTGGATTTTTGATTCGACACTGAGACGAATTCTTCACAACGAACTCCAGTTTCATCCCTACAAACTTGCTGTGGTTCACCAGTTGAGTGATAGCGTCTCCTTGAATGGTGACGTACCGTGGCCGGCCCGCTCTTCCGATTTGACACTCTGTGACTATTTTTTATGGGGGTATCTCAAATCGATCGTTTACGACAAACCCCGGACCCCCCTGCAACGCCTGGAGAACAACATCCGGCTTGCTATCACCAACATCCCATCAGTCGATATGCCCGAAAGAGTGCAACAAATCTAGGGTACATGAGTGCATCATTAACAGGGGCCGTCATTCTTCCCGATGTAGTTTTTAAATCTAACTAATATAAAAATTCAGAATGGGTACCATATCTAATAAAAAGTAGTAAACTGATACATGATGTACTTTTCCCTTAGTTGACTTTTCAAGTCTGCAAGTTTCTCCGCCGCACCCTGTACCAAGCTTATAACATTCCCGATTTACCTAAACATTATTTGTAGCTTGCATTTGTATTTAAGGTGTGTAATAGTTTGTGTTTTTTAGTTTGTCCAGTCAGAAAAAATTGCCATTGTTTACAGAAGTAGCCATTGTGTGTATAGATGTGCATTTTAATGTTGAAAAATTCATGAACGAGTGTCACTAAAACACCATACCCGGCCGAAACCTGGGCAGGGCCGGGTACCCGGCTAGTCATACTATATTTTAACGTTTCATTGATAAAGTCCCCTCTAGAAAATATGCAAATATTCAGGTTGCGTGCGCATACAATAAATTGTAGATTCAACTATAAACTTCCCAAGTAACCCACTTCGTTTTTTAAAGGTTGTAAAATGGTTATTAACATTGCAAAAACCGCTTAAAAACGTTAATAAAACGTTTAAAGGTTATTTGTGCCACCTGAGTTTGTTCGAGCTCTCATTCTTCAATAACAATTTTATCTTTTCCCGGATGTGGTACAAGCTGTTTAAAACTTCAAAAAAATGTTTCCGAATAAATACATACGTGCATATATATAAACACTCACACACCCATACATTGATTTTAATATTTTGTTTTTTATTGCATTAAATATTTCCTTCTTATGAAGTTGAGAATGTGTGTGTGTGACCCTACATATGTATTTCAAATAAGAATATTTTTGAATGAAATCTATATTCAACTTTAAATAATAACCTATAATGAAATAATTAATATAATATTTTTGGAGTTATTGAATGCGTGTAGCTATTACAATCATTTAAAATAACTAATATGATTTAATTAAATACCTAGAGTAAAAGAATTTTACCAGTAAATTTCCATCGAACATTTAATTAAAATGCACGAAATGATACACTTATTGCAAATATTTCAAATTTTAAGTAATAGTTGAAACAACTTTTACCGTAATGATTGATTATGCTTATGAGAAACACAGAATAGATTTTTGAGCGCTCTTAAATTATGCAATTTAAGCATTGAAAATTTTTTGAGTAACTAAATCAAGAAATTGAATTCTGAAATGCAAGAATATCTTAATAAAATATCCGTAACAAAGCTGCTATGAAATTAACAGTTCTAAAGCTTTGACTACCTCTCTGTGATTTATGAAATCTGCAAAACGGGAAAATGTTTCATTCCTTCTTTGGAATAAAACGGAATGTGATTCCCCAAACTCAAAAGCAGGTTACAAGCTATTGGATTTGCTTGTTTAACCTCTTTCATCCACCATTTTTCAGCGCCTACAGCGCCTCCTATATTTTATTTGAATTGAGAAGTTCATAATCGTATTAACTTATTATTCATAATTTATCGTCGGCATTTTTTTAACATTCAAATCTATACTTCTGTTTGACAGTAACTTACAAAACTACCAAATAAGGTAAAGCATTTAGTTCCACCTGTGCATTTCGGAGTAAAACAAAAGCATATTGTATACATAGACAATTTTTATTTGCGTGATTCATCATGCGAATCATCATCCGGAATTTTGTAAATAAATGCTAAAAACTCTGAGTGAATATTTTTTATTTGCATTGTTCCATTGAATTTGAATAGACATAAGTGTTTTTCTAAAGTTTGAATGGCAGATTAATCAATATTAACTGAATAATTGGAATCTTTCATCAAATTGCCACTTAATTAAAAAATGGTCGATTTAACAAACCCCAAGTAGCATCAACTCATTGGATTTTGCTCGGCCGATCATCGAACTCCTCGTAAACTGATCCTGTAACGCGCGATGACATCGTTCCGATCAGTATCCAAGCACGGTTTTCGATGAGCTACTTTTCATCGGAAAGCGATATCCTTCAGATCCACTTTCCAGATGAAAATAAGCCGAGCATCCAAAATTGATCCTAAACTCATCGGCACGGGACTGGACTGCTCGTAAATTGCTCCAAATCTCGTCGTATTTCGAACAAAACTCATCGGATTTTGCTGCTCGGATTCTGTTTGGCCGATCAGACATGTTGGAGCAATTCCCGATGAGAACTCATCGAATCCGATCAACGGCCGATGATAATTTCATCGGGTTTCGGTGAATGGCCGATCATCGGCCGATGAGATTATGCTGCTAAGGACGTTATTCTACAACAACATCTGACTGGAATAGAGAAACTATGCAAAAAATAACCTTTTAAGTATTACCACAGAACGAATGTAAAATCAGTGGCTCAGCAGGAACATTTAGATTTTTTTACAGGTAATAAAAATCAACCACTGCGAAAGTACACTGTAAAAAAATGAATGTTGTTTTTATAGTATAACTAGCTTTATATCCGGCGTTGCCCGGGTGCGTATTAATACAGCATAGCATTCAGAAAAGAAAAAAAAATGGAAGAATTCTATTCTTTTTGGGTTTATTTTTTATTGATATAGATTTTATTATTGCAACATACCTCTTATTTGGTTGAATTCAGACCACATGGTTGTACAAAAAGTTATAGGTACAAACTCCCAAAAGAACTTAATTATCACGGAAAGTTCCCAGAAAAATAGCACCAGCTAAAAGCGAAACATGTATAAGGCTTTTAATCCATGTTTTTGCATAATTCCTCTGATAGGAGGATAAGAAAAAAAAATTTCTGTATCATACATATTTTGTGCCAAATGAGAACATGAATTATAATTGTTTTTGACTTATTTCATGCTGAAATGAAATAGGTGAGCCTCGAAATGAAAATTCATTGTTTTAATTTTAATCTTTGTTGGAAAATGCAAATATTTAAATACCATAAATTTTATCAATTTGTAACCTAAAGGCTCATGTCGATTAAAAAAATAGGCCTAATAATAGGCTGGATTCCTATAAAAGGGTCATGTTTTGACAAAAAACTTGAATTTGAGCTTTTCAGATTTTTTAAAATTTCAAGACCCCGCCTATGAGAATTCTAGGGCATCATGGAACCTCTGTGTCAAGTTTGATGAAAATCTGACGCAAACAGTGAATTTGACAAGTATACAAACAAACATACAAGCATTCACTCATTTTTATTGATATAGATAATTTTCTAAATATTTTTACACCATTCAGTGAATTTTTCGCAAAATATCGCCAATAGCGCCAAATTGAGCCCAAATTCAAAAAATAATTTTTCGCCAAATTTGTCTCCAACCTAGCGATATGTCGCCAAGTTGGCGTCAAACACTTGGTGACCATAAGCTTGGCGATATATCGCCAACTGGTTGCGACAATTCATATCGCTTCAGTCTGCATTGAAATTAACACTTATTTTTCCCCAAAAAGGGGCAACACAACCCCTTGGGAACACTCGAATGCAACTACAAGTGAAGGTGCACAACTTGAAACACCTCAAAACCTGCATATTAAACTAGAAGCTCCTACGGCATGTAGTTTTTGAGTTATGCGACATACATACGCACATACCTACAGACGTCAGGAAAAAACTCGTCGTAATTAACTCGGGGATGGTCGAAAACGATTTTTGGCTGGTTATGTGTTGTTAGGTACATATGCACGTGCTGACAGGTCAAAAAAAGTACTCAACATTAATTCGGGGGTGAGCAAAATCAAAATTCTGACCCAAATTTAAGTGAATTGCTTTTCGCGATCACAATACTTCCTTTACTACGTAAAAGGAAGCAAAAACAAACTTTAAGCGTACTATGTGCAAACTATTGTCGGAAGATCAGTTCTTCGCGTTTCTGTGAAGAGGTCGAAATGAGTTATTTAAAACTTCTTGCCCCGTGAAGTTAAATTTAGAAAGCTCCAAAGTGAATGTAATCATTATTTATAGCTGCAATAAAAAAGGTCTTAAATCCATTCGAAAATGACAAATGGCGCCGTCATTTCCAGCCTGCTAACTCGAAAAGTAGATATCTCGAATTCATCCGCGAGAGATGAATGCTGCCGTTATTTAGCACCGACTCTGATATCTCAAATTAAACTCTGAAATTGAAACTCCTTTTTTACAAAGAAGATTCCGTAAAAGTTCTAGATCTTTATCGCCATTCCAATTTTAGTGGAGTCATTTTCATAATAAAGATGAGAAACGTTGTAATGGACTTCGAAATACATTTTTTTCCATTATCTCATTTTCTTAGAGAAACTGTTTTTTTTTCTTTAAATTTTAACACTTGTTGCAAACGACGCATTTTATGCCTCCTCTTCCTTTAGAAGTACGATTTCGCTCACGAATCAATTTAAATACATGAAAGATATGTATATTAAGTAGTTAATTTTTACATCTTGAACTGGTTTTATCTACATGAAACTTCTTTTATTGGAACAAAACTAACTCGTGCAAGAAGAAAAATACAGGGGAATCTGAGTCAAAGGAAAATAGTTAAGACACATTTTCTAAATCGAACACATTGGATATGTCACTTCAAATGACAGGGCATAAAAAAGAACAACATAGTTCATAATACAGTGAACTCTTATTTATACACCGCCTCATTTATGCACCTTTTTCCCTTATACAACGATTTTTAATGATCTCGGCACCTTCCATAGCATAATGATGATAATATCATTCACTTATGCGTCGTTTTAGAAATAAATGTTTCACTTAAGCGCCGAATTTTTCGTAAAATGTAAAAAATGTAACTTACATTCTTTAAAAAATAAGCATATTTCTTCACTTTCCTCTTTAATCTTTCGCCTTTATTGCTCACGGAAGGCATTTTTCCGCATGAACTAGAGTTCGGAGAGGGACAATTATATATTATGGATCGTTTAAAGGGAACAGTTTGTGATTAGGTTTGCTACAATTTTTGTTTTATATTTATCATTACGGTTACGTTACAGTAACTGCCAAACCGTAGTAATATGAACCTTTTCTATAGAATCATTCTTATTCATGCTCACATTAGAACTGATGTTGCGTTTTAGACCTTTAAATTTGCTTGTTCACTTATACGACTTTTTCTGTTGGTCCCTTGGGCAGGGGCATAAGTGAGAGTTCACTGTAGAAACTTGCACTGAAGTAAAGTGAAACCCCAATTTTACGCACTATCGCCGGTCATACGTTTTCCCCGCAATTTGCGTTTTTTTCAACAGATCCCTTCAGCAGGTGCTTTCTATGTATTTCCCGCATTTTACGTTTTTTAATCCAGTCCCTTGAGAAACGTACTATCGGGGTTTCACTAATTTTTTTTTTCTTTTCTAGCTAAGTGTTTCTAAATTAAAAACATGAAAAATGTTCACTTTTTTTCCATAGGGCAAAGTGAACTCTGAAATATTCTCTGAAGGGAATATTCTCTATTCAATTATTGAAAATGTTCTTTATCAAATGTGTGATTAAATAAATGATTAATAAAGCAATAAACGAAAGAATTATTTTATATATGAGAGAAAACAATTGAGTAAATCAAGGAGGGAATGAATAAAAAAGGGAATAAATGCATAAGCACGTGAACTAATGATGAAGTAAAGTAATTGATGAACAAATTAATAAAATGCGTAAATGACGTAATGCAATAAAGCAATCTCTGCACATGAACAAAAGTTACTAATTTATTACTATTAAAAAATAGATAGTTACCTAACAGATTCGACAACTTATAAAAATAGTATTCCAGTTAAATATCAATTTTGTTTTTTTAATCAATGTACTAATGAGCTGTGTTTTAATAATTCTCGGGAACGTGGTGTATCATAAGGGATTGTTCACAAATAATTTGTCTTTATGCGATTATCCCTTACGTTCGTTACCCATCCGAAGAAAACTAAAATTCGACTTGGTAGGAAGCCGATATCTTTTTAAAAAGTTTTACATTCAACAGGAACACTGTTAAGTTGCCAAAAAAAAAAACTGTAGTTTTTACAGTATAATACTGGCAGCAGAGGTTCCACTCTAAAACTGTAAAATGCACAGTAATAAACTGTAAAATTAGCAATTTTACAGTTTAGTACTGTAAAACAGCAATTTTGCAGTTTATTACACAATTTTACTGTTTAATACCACAAAATTAGCTGTATTATACTGTAAAAGCAACATTATAATACCATTAGAAGAGGTTTGAGTTTTAAATTGTAAAATGCGCAGTAATAAACTCTAAAATTACCAATTTTTTCAGTTTTTTTTAATAGTTACAGTAAAGCAAAAATTTTATAGTTTATTACTGTAAAATTAGCAATTTTTAGTTTGTTACGTTAAAATTAGCTGTTTTATACTGTTACAACACCATCTTTTTTTTTTTACAGTGCAGTGTGATTCGATATTCTTGTTTCTAATTTTAGTCTGATAATTCTCTTGTGTGCTGCCCAGTTTTTTGAAAGTTTTGCAAGCCAGGACGGAAAACTTTACGTGTTATGGGTTAACCTGTTAACCGGGGAATTAGCTATTGCTCAACTCTTTTCACAATGGGGACTTTTTTTTCGCATCGATAAGTAATATCACACCTCAAATAATAAATCACACCTCAGTAAGTAATATCACACCTCAAATAGTAACCAGAAAGTTCTTAAGTCATAAATTTATTACTAATAAAAATATATAAAACACTGAACTTCACAATAAGAATATTCAAATCAGAAAGTTATTACTAACATGTACGATACTGAAATGCAGACTAAAGTGAATCCAAATTGTGGCAGCTCGATCATGCAGCGCCCGTTTTCCCGTTAATAGCGCTCAAGTTACAGATTACAAGAACATGAAAATTCATGACGCATCGACAATATGATGGCATATATATAACCACTCTAAGATTTAATAGATAAGAACAACGTAGAACGTGATGCGTTCAATATATTACAATTAATTTCCATGACGAAATTTTTCGTCATGCCCATTGCTGTAGGCTTTTATGTATGACGAAATATTTCGCATGCCCATTGTTGTAGGCTTTTATGGATGACGAAATATTTCGTCATGCCCATTGCTGTAGTCTTTTATGCATGACGAAATATTTCGTCCTACCCAGTTAACAGGTTAAAAACATTCGAATAAATGTGATAGTTTTGAAAGAAGTACTACTTATATTTTCAGGAATGTAAGCGTTACTTTCACGAAAGACTATAACAATTAATAAACATAGTAAGTGAACTCATTTCTGTTAGTAGCTCATTTCCAGCTATTTACGATGAAATATATCCAAGAAACTTTTTTTTTCGATTCTTAAACTTGATGCTGGTCCTCCAATTGCATGAGTGACGTTATTTTACTTAAAAAATATCAACTTAAGCTTACTTTTTATGGAAAAAAAAAAGTAAAACAGTTTCATATTTCTCGAAAAATTCTGAAAAACGCAAATATTTTTGAAATAAATACTTTTTTTGAGAACATAAACGTTTCTTTATCAAAAGTCTATACAATTAATGTACATTATTATTAAAGTGAACTAATTTCTGAATCCTACTGCTTATTCCCTGCTATTTATGGGGAAGGATATTCTAAAAACGTTTTGGGCTTCTTCAATTTGCTTCTTGACTTTTGAAATAAATGAGTATACTCTAAATTTATTGAAAAATATCAGCTTAAGCATACGTTTTGTGAAAAAAAAAAAACAGAACAAATAGTTTCTTATTTGTTGAGAAATTCTTTGAAATGCGAATGTTAAAAAGTGTCCCAATATTTTATAGTGCATTACACTATTTCACTTTGCCCCACACCCCCCTACGTTGATACTAAACCACTAGCATCGCTCAAATAAGTTCAAATGCTCGATTCTGAGTATAGTTTAGAAAACGACGGCAGCGCTGGCCCACATAAAAAGCCTTATACTCTAAAAAACCTTTAAAACAAGAACCACATTCTGCGTTCCTGGACACAACTATAAGCGCTGGGAAGATGGATGGACTGGGTATGATTTATGAGGACGTTTCGGTTAAGGATTAATAGGTCTCGCATCCGGCGAGGAAACCATTTAAAATAAATCTTTAAGGGCGAAGCAAAAATGTAAAGGAAGAAAAAGTAACTGTAACTGTGTTTTGAAAACTCCAACACTTAGGAAGCATTCATCATCGTTTTTATTCGTTTTTCCGCGTTGCTTTGTTGTGTTCTGTACACAAAGACGCACAAAAGTATGGAGCAGGTGATGGTAATGTGGAAACACACCTTATTTTGTGTGTACTTGCAATTCAGGTAATACATGAAGGGTCAAGGGGAAAAAAGATGAAAGTGACCAAAAAGCGATTTGGAGAAAAACGAAGAACAAAGTTTGATTTCTCGTAGCTCCTTATGTAGTTTTTCGAGTTTTCATGCACATTTCGGTCGATTCTAATCTCTTTCCCCCCTTGCTGTTCTACCAGATGATACTACTCCTTCATAGCCCCTAGATAGCGCTAATATCTCAAAATTGACGAAAAAGTGACTTTCATCTTTTTTCCCCCTGGCCCTTCACATGGTTTCACCTTTTAAACAGCTCTTTTTTTTTTTCTTTTCTCTTTTTTTAGCCTACTTTCCTGTTAAAAATAAAAGAAAGACGAAAAAAGTATCAAAAGTAGCTTAATGCATCTAAAAAATATCGCCAAGTCCAAAAAATATCGCCAAGTTAAAAAAATATCGCCAAGTGCAAAAAATATCGCCAAGTTAAAAAAATAAAAAGGTAAAATGAATATCGAAAAATTAAAAATTTGAAAGTAGGGTATTGAGATGGGGAATTTGTGCGTCGGTCGGTCGGTCGGTCTGTCTGTCTGTCCCCCCCTAATAACTTTTGAATGAACATTCCGATTTGGACAAACTTTTTTTGTTGGAAAGATCTCGGCGAGTACAGCTCATTCCCATATTTGATTTTTTGATTTGAACAATTTTTGGTTCAACTTTGAGCCGTTCAAAAAACCGGTCCCCGCGATACTAACTTTTTAATGAACAGCCCGATTTGAACAAACTTTTTTTTGTTGGAAAGAACTTTTCAAGGGTACTTCATTCCCGTATTTACATTTCCGATTTGAACAATTTTTCGTTCAACATTGAACCGCTCAATCAAGCTGTCACCCCTAATAACTTTTGAATGAACAGTCCGATTTAAACAAACTTTTTATTGTTTGAAGCATCTCGGCAAGGATACTTTATTACCGTATTTAAATTTTCAATTTGAACACTTTTGATTCAACATTGAACCGTTTAAGCAACCTTTCTCCACCTAATAACTTTTGAGTGAACCGTCCGAATGGAATAAATTTTTTTTTGTTCGAAAGATCTCAGCGAGTGCAGCTCATTCCTATATTTGATTTTTTGATTTCGACAATTTTTGGTTCAACTTTGAACCGTTTAAACAACCGGTCCCGCGATGCTAACTTTTGAGTGAACAATCCGATTTGAACAAACTTTTTTTTGTTCGAAAGATCTTTTCAAGGATACTTCATTCCCGTATCTACATTTTCGATTTGAACAATTTTTCGTTCAACATTGAACCGCTCAATCAAGCTGTCACCCCTAATATCTTTTGAGTGAACAGTCCGATTTAAAAAAACTTTTTTTTGTTCGAAGAATCTCAGCAAGGATACTTCATTACCGTATTAAAATTTTCAATTTGAACACTTTTTCGTTCAACATTGAACCGTTCAAGTAACCTTTCCCCACCTAATAACTTTTGAGTGAACCATCCGAATGGAATAAACTTTTTTTTGTTTGAAAGATCTCGGAGAGGCTTTCCCATGCATTCCCATATTTCGCTTTTTGATTTGAACCATTTTTCGTTCAATATTGAACCGTTCAGAAAAAAAAATTAACATTAGTGTCTACGGGGAATTTAAGTTGAATGTTGATCCTGAACTTAAAAGTCGGATTTCCTTCAAACTAACTTTGTAAGAAAATGGTTTTGATAAATAATGTTTGTAACGTACTTTTCTGAGTAATCTTCTATGAGGACTCTGATTCCGACTCCGACTCCGCAAACATGGAGGAAATGCAGGCTCAGAAAAAAAAAATTACTGACTGTGCAGACGATTTTTTGTTTATTTATAAATTTGTTTTATTTGATTTATTATTATTATTATTATTTTTTTTTTGGCAGACGATGTTTTTTTTGTAACAAAAATTTTTCATTCAAGAGAACATTTTATTCTTTATTTATATTTAACAACTGGCAACAGATTAAAAGTGAAATTCGAAAATTTTATTAACGGACGAGTTTTTTTTTTCTTTCTTTGATAAAATGTGTTTTGATGCTCTTTGTACTTTTATTTATTCATTTATTTATTTTATTATTATTATTATTATTTTTTTTTTTTTTTTTTGAAAACGATAAGGATTTTTTCTGCGGAGGAACAGTTACACTCTTTAAAAGGTGCGACAAAACTTTATTTATTCGTTAATTACTTTTTACGTGTCTACTTCATCTGATGAAAAGGGTATATTTTGCTTTTCGAAATCAGCTCTAAGTGCTAAAAAGGTATGTTTGACATAATTTTAAGTCTCAGATAATCAAGAGAATAATGATCAGATGCGAGAATGCCGATGTCGATGTACGGGAAAGTAGGCTCGTTTAGTTCTTGACAGAACTTCTTGTTTTGTTCTTCAATAGTAACCAAGTGATATATTACTGAAATCATC
The DNA here is from genome assembly GCA_038373865.1 of Uloborus plumipes. NCBI lineage: Eukaryota > Metazoa > Arthropoda > Arachnida > Araneae > Uloboridae > Uloborus > Uloborus plumipes. The sequence continues at coordinate 44,033 of JAXGGA010000415.1, read as the reverse complement.
ATAGCGAATATAAATGATAACTATGTTTCACTTTAAAAAACAGTTAGTAATGCAAAGTAATTTTGTGTACAAAACGTACTCACTGTCAAAACTGCAGGTTGCATGTTGCACCTTTAAGGTTAAAAAGTTGTAGCACCAGGGGCACCCCCTGAAGGGTACCACTTGCGCCCTATGGCACCCTTGAACGTGATATTAGGCTTCCTATGGGTCACCCATTGGGTGCCAAAAGGTGCCCATAGGGTGCCCATAAGGTGTTACTTGACTCCATATGGCACCCTTAAAGGTACCACACACAACCTTTAGTTTTAACAGTTCTGGTACGTGGATATTACTACGCCTACTGTCTACCGCGGCCTTATGAGAGGCCCAAAGCACTAACCTTCACTCGGATGGGCTTCCACTCGATATACTATTCACTAAAGCAATGTGTAATAAAAAGGCAAAGTAAACTGAATCCTATCTATTTTGGTAAAGTATTTATTCTAAATACACTGCGATAAAAAAAATTTCTTTTCTAATTTCAACAACATAGGGGAAGGGTGGGCATAGCGGCCACCTTAAGGAACATCTATTTCTTTCCACCCCTGAACTTCATTGAAACATTTATAAATCCCTTAAACATTTAGTATGGTTACTTAGGCCTGATTAAAAAATTTAAACAACTAGATTTTTAAACTTTATTTGTACAAAATTTTTACTTTACCAAAAGCTGTCAAAGTGGCCACTTTGCCCCACTAGGTAAGGCAAAGTGGCCACTGCCTAAATAGATTTAGATAGTATGGAAAAAATGAAACGCACTTAGTTTCAGAACTCAGAACAATTGTATTAGGGTTTTAAACAAAAATAGGCATTACTAAAAGTATGTGAAGTTATGAAATCACTGGTATTTACATAAATCACAAATAAACTCATCGTCCTCCTCTTCGGCTCCTGTGCAGGCTTTGTGAGCCCATTTAAGGCACCTAGAACATCTAATCCGGCCTTCGTCGTCCTTAGATTTCGAGTAACAATGACCACAGAAAAAAACAATCGACGTCGCTGACGGCTGTGGCCACTTTGCCCTCTAGCGCGCCATTTTCGAAAGAACAATATTTCACGTACAACCCGTTGTTGTATCTACTGTTGAGACATATGAATTCAAAGCTAGAAACATGGTGTTTTGCACCATTGATGTGAAATTTACTTCACCTAGTCCTACAATAAACTAAAGCGAAGCATGTGATGCACTTACCTAACATCAGAGGGTCGAAAAAGTGAAAAATTTGCGATATCTCCGTGAGTTTGCGTCTGAGCGGCTCCAAACTATAACACAACAACAACGGCTGCCGGGCGAGTAGTTGAGTCTATTGCCGCTAGGCTGCAACACTATATAGGGAGGAAAACTTTAAGTGGCTACTTTGCCCGCAGTGGCCACTATGCCCACCCTTCCCCTAACTATGGTTCATTATCTAGCAGTGAGCTTCAATTATACATTCATGTAAGCTTGGATCGGAATTTTACAGAAATTTACGGGCACATTGGAATTCGAACTCACGATCTTCGGACTATTAGCACGACGCTTTAACAACTGAGCCACTGCGCTTTTCTTACTGAATGCTATACTAGGAATCCCTCAAGAAATGCTATACGTTAAAACAATGTTTTTTTATAAAAGGACAGAATAAATCTGTTTTGCTGCAGAGCAACCAAAATGTGAACTGTCTCTTCATTTTTCACTGAAAGCGGTGGGAAAAAGCTTCGAAATAACGCTTTGCTTTTGCAATTGGCGAAATAAAATGAAATGAAATGAAAAAGATCGCCCAAAAACGGTTTAAAATTCACTATTTTGACCAATTAAAGTATGATGCGGGGCCTCGACGGCGCAGTGGGTCTGCCCGTCAGTTTGTAATCTCAAGAGGCGCGGGTTCGATTCCCGCCTTTGCCCTGGGTGTAACTTCCTTCTCTGTGCTGTAAATTCTTTCCTTCATTAAAATCTGTGTTGTACTATCTGTGGAGGCAAGGCGCATAGTACGCAGTCCTCATGTGTGTCGAAGTTTATTGACTTCTAGAATAGAATAGAATAGAATCGAAAATATGATGCGCAGTAGTAAAAAACGCAACCACTCTCTGCCGCCGGACATCCCGCTGGGCTGCTTAAGAGTATAGGGAAAGATATATTAAAGAGCCAGACGTCTTAAAATAAAACAGTAGACCCTCGTTATATCGCGCCTCGTTACATCGCTCATTCGGATACATCGCTCTTTTCTTGTGTCTCCCGAAATATCAAAGCTTATTAAAAAAAACTTGCTTTAAGTTTGAAACCATTTATGAAAACGTATGGTAAAAGTCAGAAAAACTCTCTTTCTTCTTTATTTTGTCAATGAACAAAACGAAGATTCTTCTATTCTTCTGAATTCCCTGGAAAAACAGCGGCAATTCCTGTCACACAAACGTGCATACCAGCAAAATATTTCATCTTAAGTTGGAAACTGCTTCCTACCAGGGCCGTAGAAAAGAGAAGAACTATTTTTTATAACCTCGGTTATATCGCGCTTTCGGATATATCGCTCTTTTTCTTTGTCCCCCGAAAAGCGCGATATAACGAGGGGTTACTGTATCTCGAAAACTTTGTTAGTTCTTGGACTATAACATTAGTTCAAAGGTGAGGAAGATAACATGAAAGCCAAAATGCGCCGATATGGTTGCAATAAATTGTAACAAGCCTTGATGGAAAAGAATAATTTTTTCCTTGTTGTTTAATAACATCTCGCTTTCAGTTTTAATTAGCCATGATTTTCGTGTTAAAGTATAATCTTCTCGTCAAAGCTATCATCCTTTCCGTAACACCTTAAAATAGAGAGAATAATATACATTTTGAGATGACATGGCAGGCATCGCTGAAACTATTTAATTATGCAAATATTTTGCCTCTGAAAGTTTAGCTAATTTCATTGTTGCTTCTTTCTGCGATCACCTTAAGAATAAGGTGTATCGTTTCGAAACTTACATTCGAAGTTCTTATTTTATTATTTAGAACGTTAAATTAAATAAAGGATGCACATGTAGAGGCTTGTTCGACTCACGAGAAACAATATTCGAATAATTAGTTTGTTCCAGCTTGGTAGACAGAGGTTTATTTTGAAATAAACTGGTATTGGAGCCAAAATTTGTAATGGCTGCAAATAATTATGTATCGTGGGGTTTTTTTTTTTTTGTACACCTGGTCGTAACGTAAATCAGTCAACAATATGTCTGATCATCTTGCACACGCATATACTGAATATACGCTGTAAAAAAATTGTGCAACATTCCTCGATAAATACGGTGGCAGCAGTGTTGCCTCCACTGCTACGGAGTAACTTAACCGATAAATCTGGTGTAAAGTTACACCATGGTAATGTAATTATAGCGTAACGTATCACCGATTTCTGCGTAAGGTTACACTAGAGTTATCTGCCAAAATACGGAGGAAAAATGAGCTTTCATCAGGCTTTAAGATGACTTTCAAGTATTTGTTTAAAAATGTTTGCCAGGTTCATTCTTTTCCACCATCAATCAATTTTACACAAATTCGTAAGTTATTTTAATTACACACGATCGGATTGAATTTCAAACTTTCCGCGCACAGACCAAAGCTAGCGGGTTTGCACGTACGCAGTCTGACCACTGGGCCAGTTAAGACACATCTTCGTAACGTTCATAAGACTTCCATAGCTCTGCGCCGACGTTCGCCAATACGCATGCGCTTAGAATAATACTCCAGTCATTTTAACGCTTGGTGGAACATTACACCGGCTGCCTCCAACAATAAGATTTTTCTTAAAATCTGAAAAACTTTGGAAGTTGTGTGGCGTTGCACAAATTCACAATGGTAACCTTACACACTTTTCATAGTGTAGAGAACGAGAAAGTTTCATCAACCCAAGTTCAGTCTGACCTTAACCAATATTTTAACCCATTAATGCCTGACAATTTTTTTTCAAAGATATTTTATGAAATGGTTACAAACAGTGTTTGATGGACAGGAAAAATAATAAAAAAAATATTATGTAAAAAATAATTTTTTTATTAAGGAAAGAAAAATCGTCCTTTAAAAGTTACGATAGACCCCAGAGGGCACATACTTTTTTTACTAAAATTTCTTTCTGCCTACGGTATTATATTTAAATAGACATTTTATAAGAAGAAATAAAATCAGCAATGAACATAAACTGAGAAGCTGGGAATAACTTTGAAAACTTAGCTTTTTTTCTTGAGATTGTGAACGATGTCATTTTTGATAAAGATCAGATTAAAACTGCTACAGAACACACTTTACAATGGTTATGGGCTGCAATCTGGTAATAACGAATTGAAACAATACCAAGGTACTTATTGAACACTATTATTTGGTTGAAATATTCATTTTGGGGAAATTCAGACCCATTTTTGGATCGTCCCCAAAAAAGGACGCTAGGCATTAATGAGTTAGGTTATTACACTTAAAAAGAAAAAAAAAACAAAAAAATCTAATCGTTAGAAACATGAAGAAAAAAAAATAATTGGGACACTGTGTTCACTGCAGAAAAAAAAATGCCGCAAAATACATTTTACCAAAATATATTTATTGACAGTTCCTTTAAATTCACAACTGTGCAATTCCATGGTAACAGACGTAACAGTTTTTCACAAAACAGCTTACAAAGACTAGAAATATGTTCAGTTCTTGTTCTATTTCATGATATTAAACAAGAACATAGTCACTGTTACAATTTAATGCTGCAAAATTGCTAATTTTACGGTTGATTACGGTGCATTTTACAGATTTAAACTGGAATCTTTCCTGCCAGTATTATACTGTAATTTTTACAACATAATACATCTAAATTTTACGACAATAAACTGTGAAATGTCGAACTTTACAGTTATAAACTGTAAAATTGCTACTTTTAGTTTATTTCTGTGAGTTTAACAGTTTGAAATTGGAAAATGAGCTGCTAGTATTGTACTGTAAAAGCAACAGTTCATTTTGTGCAGTGTGCAGGCTGCTTCGTGCAACAATCGATGCTATTTTTCAAAATGGAATTGCACAACTACTTCCAATGTACTTGTTGTGAGTTATCGCTTTTCATTGGTTTGAAAGCTTTAAGTCTATCTATTCCTCATTGGAAGAGACTTTTGCAGCTTTCTGTGGAGTTCCCAAAAACTCTTCTTTAATCCACCCTCGGACCTAGAAGAGAGCTTATTGCTGTTTGAAATAACACAGGCCAACAAAAAAAAAACCTTTTTGAAAACTTTTTTAATTTTAATAGCTGATCTTGATAGATTTTTATGTGCTGAATCCAAATCTGCTTGTAGTTTTTATGTATCACCCTTAGTTTCCAAGCAAAATGTATTTTATTATATAGTCTAATACCCATTTACAGTATATAGGGAAATCAATGAAACACTGTAGAATCGTAAAAATGGTTTGTATTTACAGTAAAATACTTGGAATAGTAATTTTATGTGATGATACAAGGTTCACTTGTCAACTGGAATTGCTTTATATTTTCTTTCCCTTTTTTCCTTGAAGCTTCTTGTGTAGCTTTTCCTGCGATGAATAGCTTGCTGAACTTCCCGGTGAAGTGACCAACAGTAATCCCCCATCATGTTGTAGCATGTGTTTCAGCAGTGCTGCCAACATCATCTTTGTTCATTAGACCTATTTTTTCATGTTATCTTAACTATGAAAAAGCTGTTAAATTCTAAAAATGTTTCTTTATTTCATGAATGTAACTATAAAATGTGAATAAATGGTGGGTGATACAACTTTTTAAGCATCATATTTGGATTCAGCAACCTAAACAACATAAGAATAAGGTATTTTCATTAAAAAAGTTTTTTCATCGTTGGCCTGTGTAATCTATTGGATACTGAAAATCCGCCCTCAAAGCTACATAAAGAGCATTACTCAGTTTACAAGAGTCTTCACTATTTTCCTCTATGTCTTGCTGTATGTGTGCCCCATGTGTTGTATTAAAGTTGTTTATGTTCAACTGTCTGATCTCTGCTACCCTCGATTCACATAACCTTTCAACAGTACGCCGGCCCAAGGGACCAACAGAAAAAGGAGCATAAGTGAGAGAGACGTATAAGTGAGCAAGCGTATTCAAAGGACTAAAACCAGTGGTTGGAAAAACTACATTTCCTTTGTAGCGAACTACAACTACAACTACTTTGTTATAAGTGTAATTAACTACAACTACAACTACTTTTTTTAATGTAGCGACTACAAACTACTTTTGAATTGTAGTCGCTACTTCGCTACTTAAAAAAAAATAAATAGATAAAAAACATACGCCCCGTTTGAGGATTGACCGAAAGAATTTGAAAAGTGGTTTACATTAATAAATTAACTCATTTGAATATGGAATAGAACTAGGAATTGTCTTTAAGTTTATTTGTTACTTTTCCTTTTTGTTCCTTTTTTTTTGCTAAAATTTCTCCTTTTTAGATTATTTTTACAATTTTTCCAAATAGTCGCCACAAGAAAGGATTCAAACGTTAAAAGATTGATAAAATTCACCTTTCATTTTTTTTAGTTTCTTGCCAGGGAATAATTAGGAACATTAAAACCATTTGAAGGAATATAAAAATTATGATGCCAAATAAACCAATGACATCAAACATATAGAATGTATTTCGTCGAAATGATGTATCTAAGATCAGCTCATATTTATATAGTTCTTATTTCAAATTACATCAGCTGCTGTACTCGTGCAAGATTTGCACCAATCAAAGTCAATTAAACCTTGTCTTTTTCCTTCGTTATCTTTTTATTATTTTTTATTTTCATTTATTTTTTTATTTATTCAATTAAAAAGTAGTTTCTAGAAACCGCTACAAACTACTACTTTTTTGTGTCGCGCTACTCGTTACTCTACTTTTTTTAAAAAGTAGTGCGATACGCTACAAACTACTAAAAATGTAGCTACTACAGTAGTTTCGCTACTTGTAGCGCGCTACTTCCGACCACTGACTAAAACGCAACATAGGTTCTAATGAGAGAATGAATAAGAATTTTTCTATAAAAATGGGACATATATTTAAACGGTTTGGAAATTACTGTAACGTAACTACAATGATAAAGGGAAAACAAAAGTTGTCTGACATCGTAAAAAGGCGCATAAATGAGGCGGTATATAAGTGAGAGTTCACTGTGATTCCAAAAGCTTAAACAGACAAATTCAGTCGAACTAAAACGCACTTTATGAATATTTATGATTAAATATTTTAACAGATAATCCTTCAGAATTCGACTTGACGAGAGCTTCTTATATACCGGATGCCTGCCCGCAAAACTCGAATATGCAAAATAACATCCAGGCACATATGTAGGTGCACTAAGTATTCAGTTGAGATGCGTACGTCAATTGCTGGGGCACAAAAATGAAACGAGAGAAGAAAAACAAAGCATATAGGCTCGTATTTCCCGAAAGTCTGAGAAAAGCTTCGTAGAGGCATTTCATTTGCTGCTCATGGCTCATAACGGCTTTAATATGCAAATGCGGAGTGGAAGTTTGATTAGGCAGGCAGCTTCAAGAGATCTTCCAAATACGAAATGAAGGCAAAACAATTGTTGTTTTCTCTGAGGAATGATTTTTAATGAGGGATTGATGGATGCTTGAAATGTCTTTTTGAATTCAGTTGAGAAAATGGAAGGGTTAAGGATTATCGGTACGATCCAAACTCACATTTAAATCAAATAATGCATGCATACATTTCGGTGATGATGTTGAGATCATCTTTTAACTTAATAGTAATAGTATTACATGAAATATAATTTTGATACACCGTAAAAAATTAATGTTGTTTTTACAGTATAATACAGCTAACTTTACAGTCATTTTGCAGCTATAAACTCTGTACCTCAGAACCAGAGTAACGTAAGTCCATTTTCGTCATTTTTCGGTAGAGGGGAAAAACGATTGTCGAATACATCGTTTTTCCCCTCTACTAAAAAATGACGAAAATGGACTTACGTTAGTCTGGTTCTGAGGTACAGAACTGTAAAACTGCCAATTTTGCAGTAGTAAATTGTAAAATTGCTAGTTTACAGTAATAAACTGTAAAATTGTTAGTTTATTACACAGTTTATTACTGTGCATTTTACAGTTTAAAATTGGAACTTCTGCTGCCAGTATTACAGTGTTGTTTTTACTGTATAATACAGCTAATTTTATAGTAATTTTACAGTAATAAACTCTAAAACTGCTAAGTTTACAGCAGTAAATTGTAAAATTGCTATTTTACTACTGAAAAAAACTAAAATTGCTAATTTTACAGTTTATTACTGTGCATTTTACAGTTTTAAACTGGAACAGCTACTGCCGGGATAACACTGTTGTATTTACAGTATAATACAGCTAATTTAACGATAATAAACTGTAGCACTGTTAATTTTACAGTAATAAACTAAAATTGCTAGTTTTACAGTAATAAACTGTAAAATAACTAGTTTTACAGTTTATTACTGCGCTTTTACAATTTTAAACTGAAACCTCTCCCTTCCGTATTGTACTGAAAAATCAAACGCTAAAGAAGTACTGACTATACGCCGTCTCCCCTATCATTAGAAATTTAAGTATTCAGTACATGACATTAAAAAAAAAGTTCTGTAACATGTATGACTATTAGGAGCTAGGGCTGCGGAGTCAGAGGAAAAATGGTCAACTCCGACTCCGAAACCGACTCCGGGATTTTGAAACTTCTGATTCCGACTCCGATCCTGCTTTTTTATTATTTTTTTTACCCAAATGAGAAGAGGGAAAAACCCTAAACAAAGGTTGAAATATTAAGTCCATTTTTAAAAGCTTCATTTTTATTCATGGTCGTAGTCAAGACTCACTTTAGGAGGGACTCAAGCAGCGTCAGGATTCAAGCACAGGGGTATCCCAATTAAAGATCGTGGAAGGTCACTGTGACCTCTCAAAAGGTTCAATTTTCTCAAGAATTCTCGCAGGTAATTTCACCACATTTACCTCAATTCTCGGAGGTCACTGTGACCTCTCAAAAAGTCCATTTTCTCCGGAGCAAAGGACAAGTGCCACTCTTGTCATTTGACTCCGGACAGACTTCATTTTAACACATTGCATTTTTGCTGTAAATATTTTTTATTCACTTGCATAAGCCCAAACATAGCAATTCGTTTCACAAAGTAGACCCACCATTTTGAAGCCCTTTTAATGATCCTTGATGTTTAGGATTTGGATATTGGAAACTGAAAATTTGTATATGTTAGTTTCAAAGCTATGTTTTCACCTCGATAAAATTTCATCCAAATTGGAGGTGGTCGGAGTCGACATGTTTTTCAGAGACTCCGACTCCTTTGGCCCAAACTCCATCCGACTCCGACTCCGCAGCCCTGTTAGGAACAAACTGAAAAAATGTTTGTGGTTCTGTTTCAGCTTTTTTAGGCCGTTTGAAGAAAAAAACTGTAGCATCCTAGCAAATGAACTCTAGTAACTATTGGACAAAAATAACATTTTCCGGTCAGTTATCTTTTTAGAACTACAAATGAAGAATACAAATACAAAAGTGACCACCAGCAACAGGCTCTAGACGAACTCGGCTGGTGTTTGTCAGTTTTTCAACCCACAACGAAAATCAAGAATCCTTTTAAAACTATTCACCCTGTTGCAAGTAATAGCTGTTTCTGGTGAACTGTTCTTAAGGCTCACTACTCTGCTGAAGCAGCCATTTTGCTTTATTTTAAGATGAGCTTGGGATTTTGAAAGCTTAAAACAATGGCTCCAGGTTTTGACTTCGAGCTTACCCCATAAACGTCCTCCATTTTAACAACATTAAACCGCTGGATCGTATCTATTTTCACTCTCATTTGCTCAAGACTATATATTGTAACGAGTCCGTTGCACCTTCTCAAACTTCCTTAAATGACAATTCCAATCTTGATTTAAAAAAAAAAAAAAAAAAAAAACAGAATAAAGTTATTTACAAATCGTCGCTTTGGAAGAACAACGCTGCAACTCAAAAAAGCCCATTTTTCAGGAGAGCAATTTTTAACTTTTCAGAAACTAACTTTTATCGCGCTTGTGCTCAAAACTATTGCGACTATTTTAATGAAACTAGCATTAAAAAAAAACGCATTTTAATCTCTTTTCTAATGTAGCATGATTGACTTCAATGGCATTTTAACTAATGACGTAATTTTTATTTGACGGATATTTTTGACGGAAATATATTTTTTTTAATGACGGATATTTTTGACACTTTTGAGTTGTAACCATGTTCATCATAAAGAGCGATTTTTTCTGAACAAAATGATATAAAAATGTCATTTTTCGATTTTTTTGAGTTGCAGCGTTATTCTTCCAAAGCGACGAAATGTAAACAGTTATTTACTTTACAGCAGGTAACAATTGCTAAACAACCAGAAAGTAAACAAATATCAATAATCACAGTTCACTCAACTGTAAACCACGTATTGAAATCCAAATGAATAAGCATTACACAGCTCAAGAGCAAAACCAAACCTCTACTGTCCGTCCGTTAAAACCGCGCATGGCACTCGCAAACCATCCCACTTAAAAAAGGGGTGATGCGTTGTGGGTGATAATTTTCCGAAGTTTTCGATTTAAAACTTGCATTTGCTACATCCTTTTAACATATTCAACTAAATTATGTATTTGAATTAAGAATCGTTCCACGTCGCTTTGATACGGCTCAAAATGCTTCTTATTATTCCTCCCCTTATTGTTATCTTAGCTGACAACTCTATTTTGGTAAGATCAGAGAAGACCTGACGCATGCGTAAATGCGCCGAAGGTTTTAACTAAGAAGATCGGACAGTAAGCACTCACTCCCAATCCGCGAACATGCGGTTATTATAACCACTACAAATCATTCTATAAGTTTCTAGTGAACAAAAGAAGAATTCCATTAAAAAATGAATGTTCCTTTTCTATTTCTTACATCTCATTCACGGCTGTTCACATAGAGGGACGGTAAAAAAATCAAAATGTTACAGGGGTTCGTCCATTACTAATAAAAAGGTACTTCCACTAAATGTCTTCAAAACTCTCCAAGATCGGATACAGCAAGCGATTTCTCGCCAAATATGATGCAAAGCAGGCAAAACATATTATAGGTAAGGTTACAACAAAACAACGATCATTTGAAGAAAATATTAATGGGATTAATAGAAAACTTCAACAAATTAGGACTGAAACAGTATAAAAATAACCGCTTTTTACAAAATTTTTAACAATATGTTAAGTATTCTAAGCCTAGAACTGTGATCCAATAATGAAGGCTATTTTTTGTTGTAAGGAATTGTAAAAAAAAAGTTATCGTTGCCAATTCATCAAAGAAAAAACATTTGAATCCTGATTTTTTAAAGCAAATTGCAAACTTCATTCAGAGGGGGGGGGGGGGGGGGGGCTTCCCTCCTTAAATTTCAAATTACCGCGAGACGATACTTCCGTTTTATATCAAATCCCATTCAGCTAGGTACGATTTTAACCGCTCATTCCGATTTTATAGCCGTACTAAGAATTTTAATTTCTTGTTTCAAACGAGATGTATACTTCCAAATATTGCAGCTTAAAATCATTTTCGAGGAAATAGCAATATAAAAATCTCCCAAAACGACTTTCTTTTTTTGTCATTTGAATTGATTTTTTTCCTCAGAGGAAACTAAAAGTGAGGAATATCTCTTCCAAATCTTGAAAAGAAAAATGGCTCCCGTGGCTTCGTTTGGAAAAACATGTCACTACTTCCGTTCCCGGGCAATAAAGAAGGAAACTATTTTTCCTATAAAATTTTTTCTCTGGTAAATATATTTTTGAAGGCTAAAAGGTTTCTCCCCTTTTCTCACCGAGGCTCGAATACTTTTCTCCTTCCCCGGGAGTGAATTTATTGACTAACCAGGGGAAAGAGTTTCAGAATGAGGAAGTAAAATTTTAGTTTTCGTTCCATAGAGGAGTCGGCGCGGTTGAAAAAGAACACGGATCCGAGGGCGGAAGCGAAAATAGTTTGTTTTTCGCTGGGCAGCGATTCTTCGATTAAACGGGTAACAAATTTGAAAATGAAATGGGGGACTGGAGCGTGCGTTTAGTTTATGCGCTAGAACAGTGGTATTCAATCTCATTTTTCACCCAATGGCCACTTAGTATATATATTAAGATGAATCTCGAAAAAAAGTATAAGTATACAGAGTCATTCCATAGTGACTAACGTAATATTCAGAGCTGATTTTGTGACTGTTTTTACTTGTAACTTAAAGGATAAAAAATATTTTTTAGTTATGCTGGTGGATTTACAATGTATATGGTATCTATGTTTCATTTCCGCTAATAATTTAAAGCAAAATTACTGACAGTAGATATTTTTCCAACCAAAATAGCAGCGTGACTAACGTAAAAATTTCTCAAAGCTAAGCAAGAGTTAAAAATTGAATGAGATGTTTGAAAAATGTGTAAAGTTGACTTTTAAAAACATAAAACAAATTTATTAAATCTTAATTTTTTTTAGTCTTAAGTGTCATTTTTACTCAAGATGGAGTGTGACTAACGTAACCATCGAATAACAAGCAGTGAACACACTACTTACTATTTAGTATAGCTAATCTCAGTGATGATTACAATACTTTTTCAATTTTTTAAAACTTCTTACGTTGTATGATTTTTATTTATTTACTTATTTATTTAGTTTTTGAGACTTGTTTCACTTCGGTATTTTTTTTTCTTCGGCTGGGTTGACATTTCTATGGAATGACCCTATAATTGAAATATATTTGAAATTATATCTGGATAACTTCGGAAAACTTGTAAAATTGCAAACCAAAATGTTGTTTTCATGTAAAATATTTTTAAATACCATTTTCTAAAATTGTTCTTCTCAAAACATTGCCTAAAAACATTTTTTTACATTTTTCAATTCTTCCAAAATTGTCTAAATAACAAATAAAGATTTTTAAATATTTGAACATTTTTCAAATAAGTTTAACAATTTTCTTAGAATGCATTTCACTGACCAATCGCAAAGGAATTATGAGATAAACGTCAGGTTTCGGACTAAGTGTGGAGAATAAGCAATCCTAATTGGTCAAAGAAGGGTTTCTCTAATTTTGGATCTTTACAACATTTGAAGGGCTAGGGGGAAAAACGATGAAAGTCACTTTATCGTCAATTTTGAGATATTAGCGCTATCTAGGGGCTATGAAGGGTTAGTATCATCTGGTAGAACAACAAGGGGGAAAAAAGATGAGAAGCGGCCGAAATGTGCATGAAAACTCGAAAAACTACATAAGGAGCTACGAGAAATCAAACTTTGTTCTTCGTTTTTCTCGAAATCGCTTTTTGGTCACTTTCATCTTTTTTTCCCCCTGGGCCTTCATTTGTCAATTAGTGTGAAATGTGAAAAAGGTGTGATAATTTCTTCTTAGTAGGAGTGCGATGTCGCTGAAAAAACAGCGATGTTTCAAAACATCGGTATTAGCAGTTAAAACATCAGTGGTAGGAGAAGGGTGGGCATAGCGGCCACCCTAAGGAACATCTATTTTTTTCCACCCCTAAACTTCATTGAAACATTTTATAAATCCCTTCAACATTTAGTATGATTACTTAGGCCTGATTAAAAAATAAACGCAACTAGATTTTCAAACTTTATTTGTACAAAATTTTTATTTTACCAAAAGCTGTCAGATTTAGATAGTATGGAAAAAATGAAATGCATTTAGTTTCAGAACTTAGAACAATTGTATTAGGGTTTTAAACAAAAATAGGCATTACTAAAAGTATGTGAAGTTATGAAATCACTGGTATTTACATAAATCACAAATAAGCTAATCTTCCTCCTCTTCGGCTCCTGTGCAGGCTTTGTGAGCCCATTTAAGGCACCCAGAACATCTAATCCGGCCTTCGTCGTCCTTAGATTTCGAGTAACAATGACCACAGAAAAAACAATCGACGTCGCTGACGGCTGTGGCCACTATGCCCTCTAGCGCGCCATTTTCGAAAGAACAATATTTCACGTACAACCCGTTGTTGTATCTACTGTTGAGACATATGAATTCAAAGCTAGAAACATGGTGTTTTGCGCCATTGATGTAAAATTGACTTCATCTGAGTTTGCGTCTAAGCGGAACCAAACTATAACACAACAACAATGGTTGCCGGGCGAGTAGTTGAGCCTATTGCCGCTAGGCTGCAGCACTATATAGGGAGGCCACTTTGCCCACCTTTCCCCTATTGATACATCGCTTTAAAATAGAAAACTTTTCGCAATGAGATTAATAGTGCAATTTCTGATTAACGATTCTTTTTTTTTTCACTTAAAACGATACCTTTATGCTGAAATATAAAACATCGACATCCAAAGAAAAACATCGAACCTAAACCATCGGTGCTTGAAAAACATCGACCGCACACATCGATGTTGAAAACATCGATATTTTGACAAAAACATTGATGTTTCCTAAATATCGACATCGACGTCGCACCCTTTCAAGGGTTAATTTTTCTTCTTAAAAAATATTAAAAAACTCGCTGAATGTTTACCTCTCCAGATTAACTCAATTTACTTCTTGTTATTATTTTTTTACAAGATGCTGCTTATATAGCTGCTTTCAAGGTATTACAAGGAAACATACTTTCCCTAATCTTTTCGTTTTAAAAAGCTGTTATGCATGTTTTTCAAGTTGAAATCCAAGCATAGTTTATAATTCGATTGTTTCTGATTTCGTTAGCGAATAAAATAACTGATCTATCGCATACTGTAAGCTACACACTGCCCGCCCTAAGTTTTACGGTTCAGTATAAATCTTGATTTCGTAAATCTAATCTATCGCATAAGGCCAAAAAAATGGCGCAATTTTTGCTCTTCTAGCGCACTAGCCTCCCCGAAGCCAGCAACAGTTGTGATTTGCTACATCCTCTCAGCATTCATAAAAACACCTTTTTATAGCGTTAATTAAACGGGCAGTTTGACACTTGATGCGAATAAAAGTCATGGGAGGAGAGAAAGTTTCGTTCCCTCTCATTCTTTATTCCGTTCGAGTACCCCGTTTATTTGATGTAAACAGAGTTAAATCTTGTGTTTTTCGCTTCATGTCGAGCTCTGCGAAGAGAAATAACAAAATCATTTAAAGCGGGATTTCTTCTTGGGAGGATTTTTGGCTTAGCTGCTGTTATTTGTTTACTTCCTTTGAATGAAGTGTAGGAAATATGTTGTATTCAAGAGAAAAAAAATCACCCAAATTTCATCCTAAAGTTCCACTTTACTCAATGACATTGTAATAAAACTCCCTTGAAATTGGTGACTTTTCAATGATGTAGTGATATGTGATGCTTTTGAAATTGCTAAAACGTTTGGTGTTTTTGCATTTTGGCAGAAATATAGATTCCTGAAAAAGTGCGCTAATTTTAAAAAAAAAAAAAAAAGAAAACACTCGAATAGTTTTTTAATAAAATCGAAGCAAACCTATTTCATGGATATTGTTTTTGGAAAATAAGACAGTGACGATGGTAAAAACATTCGACTTTGGATCACTCCTCAACAGCACATGACGTCACAAAACATACTGGATGGTATTTCATTTCCTGAAAAAATCATTAGGTGCTTATTTATGTGAAACATTTGCAGCTCAATAACTGCGAATTTCATCTCGTCATCTCATCAAACCTCGGTAATGTCTTTCTTACGCTCCCAAAGCCGGTCCCCCTGATTGAACTATTAGGGTGGAACGGGCTTTTCGAATCCAAGCAGATAAAACATGGAGAAATCTTTACACGGAACCATTTTTTCGAGAAATCTGTATGGATATTCCATGAAGTACGTTTCTGCTTCGAGTGTAATCGAGAAAGGGGAGGGGGGGGGGGGGAGGATTATTTCGAGGAGAAAATGGAGTTCTTTTTAATACTTTTGCCTTCTCTTGCTGAACCTCTCTCTTTGTTTCGTCGGATTTGTTTTACATTCGGTTGAAATGTAGCAGAGCCGGAAAGAAATACTTGCATTGTATTATCCGGCGCAGAGAAGAGAAAAGTTTGAAATAAGTAAACAGGGTGGGAGATTAATGTGGACGGATTGGAACGGTAGCGGTGTAAGTCGAAAAATATGTACTAACTAAGTTAAGAGTGGATTTGGGGTTTTCTTTAGTTTCTCTACCAATTGTACCAATTGCTCAGTATTTATATGTATGTATATATATGAAAGGATATTCCTAAAAGTTATAGAATTTAATTCAGCATAGTTTTGTCTTAACTATTCGGACAATGTCTTTGCCGAATTGGAAGGTTCAAGAAGACATTTGGTTAGTGTTTAAGAGCTCTCGAAATGCATAAAATTATCTCTGGAAAAGACAGCCCAGATAACACTTATCGAGCTAGGAACCAATCAGTGACTCAAGTCTACCATAATTCCCCTACCGGAAAAAGTAAGAAACTTATGAGCAAAATCAGCAGACACGGGCAACAAAGGGGCTTCTGGTGTTATTCAACATTAATATAACTTTGTAACATCACTATCAGAGCTGTAATATCTCCGAAACCATAAAGATACACTGGCGGAAAAAAAATTCCAACACCAAGAAAGACTTACGCTAGATAAACGAAATTTTGTAGGCGCGTTTATACAACTAAAAGATGATATCAATTGAAATTTCGTGCTCTGCGCAAAGGTGTGGCGCAGCTGGCGTCACTCGGAACATGAAAATAAGGCTTGTTTTAAAAGCGTGTTGCAAAGCTCGTGAGTATTATTTTTCCGTGAAATTTGACGCATTGCGTTCATGTTAGCCAGGAATGCCTTTAAGAAGACGAAGAAGCCATTATCAACAGCTCACCGAGTTTAAACGAGGTCGTACAATTTGGCTACGAGAAGGTGGATTTTCATTTCGTGATATTGCAGAAAGACTTGGTGGGAATGTTTCCACCGTGCATGATTATTGGAAGCTATGGTCAAGGGATGGTACTACCTCAAGAAGATCGAGTTCCGAGCTGCCACGTGGCACGACTGAGAAGGAAGATCGCCGAATCCTGCGTACGGCTGTGGCGCATCGTACTGCATCTGCGGCTGACATTCGAGCTGCAGTTGGTACCGTCGTGACCCAAAGAACGGTAAGAAATCGCTTACTTCAAGGACAGCTCCGAGCCAGGTAGCCTGTAGCCGGTATTCCATTGACTGCAAACCATTGCCGTTTGCGACGGCAGTGGTGTCAAGACAGAGCTCACTGGAGGTCGGAGTGGAGATCTGTTGTAATTTCTGATGAAAACAGATTCTGCCTTGGTGCCAGTGATGGTCGTATGTTGGTCAGAAGGAGGCCAGGGGACCGCCTGCATCCAAGCTGTCTGCGGCCTAGACACACGGGACCTACACCTGGAGTCATGGTCTCGGGAGCAATTTCCTATGACAGCAGGAGCACTCTTGTGGTTATCCCAAACACACTGACTGCAAATTTGTCGTCAGTCTGGTAATTCAACCTATAGTACAGCCCTTCATGAGTAGCATTCAAGGGGGAGTTTTCCAACAGGATAACGCTCGCCCTCACACCGCTGCTGTAACGCAATGTGCTCTACAGAGTGTTGACATGTTGTCATGACCTGCAAGATCACCAGATCTGTCTCCAATTGATCACGTATGGGATATCATTGGACGGCAACTCCAACATCATCCACAGTCAGCAATGACTGTCCTAGTATTGACACAACAAGTGCAACAAGCATGGCACTCCATACCACAAAGTGACATTCGGCACCTGTATGACACAATGCATGCACGCTTACAGGCTTGCCTTCAAAATTCTGGAGGTTACACCGGCTCTTAAAGTAACATAATTTCACATTTGCACAGCATTTTCTTGAGTTTAAATTATCCAGTGAGCTTGAACATTTAATCAATTAAACTAATTTTTTCTTGGTGTTGGGATTTTTTTTCCGCCAGTATAGTATCTTTCCTATTAACAATGACTGATTTATTCACCTTGAATGATAGCAGAGCCTGAACAAGGAGTCAATCAACTATGCCAATCAACAATATGTGAATAAATCATAACATATATATATATATATATATATATATATATATATGTTATATATATATATATATATATATATATATACATATATATATATATATATATATATATATATATATATATATATAGAGAGAGAGAGAGAGAGAGAGAGAGAAACAATATAACAAACTGATTCGAGCATCTAGACACCCACAAAGCTTTTTGCTGAAAGTCGTTGCTACCTTTTTAAATAGTAAAGACTATGACGTACGCTTTAAGAAAATCATGCAGCAGAGTTTCATTTAGATTTTCTGAGTTATGCATGAAAAATACTTGCAGAGAAGCTATCCTGAAAACATCGCTGCTATGGTTAAGCAGGAAATTCACCTAGAATTAAGCAAGTCAAAAATTAAGGTTAAAAAAAATCAATGTAAATAAAGCACAAGTTACGTAGAAAATACAGCAAATAGCTATTTCAATTCTACAATGAATCCTCTTCCTCAGTGCAAAAAACTCAGCACACAACATGAAAGCTGCGAGAGAACCAGTTCTCTTAACTTCAATAATATTTTAGCCCAAAGCTTTATTGATCATTTTTCATTGAACAAGTCTACTTTGTAAACTACTTGACAGTTCTATAAGTCAAAGGCTTTCTTAAGCTCATCGTTTCTTGTTTAGATCAAGTTCTTATTCTTTCACCAACATTTGGGTGTCTATCAAGGATATTTCAAATATTCGCGTTTCGTAATCTTAGTGAATATACTAAGAAACATGGGATACAATCGAGAAATGTACTGCCAAAATCTGTACCTCAGAACCAGACTAACGTAAGTCCATTTTGGTCATTTTTCGGTAGAGGGGAAAAACGATGTATTCGACAATCGTTTTTCCCCTCTACCGAAAAATGACGAAAATGGACTTACGTTAGTCTGGTTCTGAGGTACAGAAATATCCCTTACGTTTCTTGTGTTTCCGTTAATAGTTGAATAAAGGACGTTAACAAACGTACTTCTCATTCATTTCTGCTTCCACGTACAAGCATTGCTCTCTTTCGGTTAGAAGACTAATCAATGAGTCCGTAAGGATAGAATATCTCCCCTTGACTCGTTGTCAGCTTGAATTTCCCTCAACTTAAAAAAAAGGATGAAGATTGGTAAGATTCGATTCCACCGCTGACATTTCTCTTTTTGTTGTAACACATCTTCTGACGAAAAACCGATGGACACTTTTTCGAATAAAATATTTTAAGTCGCTGGGATGTGAGATTCAAATAAACTGGAATTGTCTGAAGAAACTCAGTTAAGGATCGGAAGGGAGATTATTAGATTACATGGAAAACATAGATCTATCCATTTATTTAATCTATAAATGGAGACATGCAAGAGAAGGGGATTTATTTTTTGTATTAAGAAATCACGTTGGGACTTCATAGGAGTTTATTTTAGTGCGAAAATCACTCTCTACTACCGTAATAGATGGCTTTTAATAAGGTGCAGTCAATTACTATTGCAACGACGGAAAACGAAAACGAAGAGAATCTAATTCAAAATAGTTTTATTGCGAGTGTCAAGCTATTTTCCTGGAACAGTTCATAAAATTTACCCTACGTTGAAGTTTTTGGTACAATGAACATACAAATTATTTGCAGGAAAAAAAATTGCAATGTGTGCAGAGCATAAATTTTTTTAACCCAGCAGTTTAGCTAAATTGTTGCTCGCGGCAGAAAGAGGAAAAAATCCCACGCACACAAAATCCAACTCAAGATTTGCTGAATACACAAGCAATCACTGATACTATTATGATATTTATCATACAAATTATTAGCACATTGTCTAACGGAAATCGCTTAGAGGATTTTTCTTGAAAGAACAGCAGATTTTTTCGAAGATGTATGTCTCATGGACTGCAGCTGATGGCAAAAGTCACCCGTAGAATACACATTCATTCCTTCTTGGTAATAAAAAGTTGCCTCTGAAACGGCGCATCATATGGCGCAGCTCCAAGTTCCGGAGGTATTCGTTTAGATTGCATTCGATTCTCGAACATTGAGAATGGCAGACGATTTGAGGATGCCATCAGCTATCAGAAAGAGGAAGGGGAAGATAAGGGATGAAAAATCTGTAAAATCGCGCAATGTTCGCAGATAGGAAAATAGAATGGTAATTAATGAACCAATGTATACACTGCAAAAAATGAGCAGTTTTTTTTTAATAATATAATACTGGCAGCCAAGGTTCCAGTTTAAAACTATAAAATGCGCAGTAATAAACTGTAATACTAGCATTTTTACCGTTTATTACTGTAAAGCAGCTATTTTACACTTTACTACCACAATTTTGCAGTTTTTTACCATATAATTAGCTGTATTATACTGTTAAAACAACATTATACCCTAGGCAGCAGAGGTTCCAGTTCAAAACTGTAAAATGCACAGTAATAAACTGTAAAATTAGCAATTTTGCAATTTATTGCTGTAAAACATCTGCTTTACAGTTAATTACTGTACAATTAAAAATGTTTATAGTTTGTTTTAAAAAATCAGCTTTATTATACTGTAAAAACAACATCTATTTTTTACTATGCAGTCTTTTTTGTTTTTTCTTCTTTTTAGCCTACTTTTCCGTTAAAAATAAAAGAGACGAAAAAAGTATTAAAAGTAGCTTAATACATCTAAAAATATCGCCAAGTCCAAAAAATATCGCCAAGTTAAAAAAATAAAAAGGTAAAATGAATATCGAAAAATTAAAAATTTGAAAGTAGGGTATTGAGATGGGGAATTTGTGCGTCGGTCGGTCGGTCGGTCGGTCTGTCGGTCGGTCTGTCTGTCCCCCCCTAATAACTTTTGAATGAACATTCCGATTTGGACAAACTTCTTTTTGTTAGAAAGATCTCGGCGAATACAGCTCATTCCCATATCTGATTTTTCGATTTGAACAATTTTTAGTTCAACTTTGAACCGTTCAAACAACCTGTCCCGCGATGCTAACTTTTGAATGAACAGTCCGATTTGAACAAACTTTTTTTTGTTCGAAAGATCTTTTCAAGTATACTTCATTCCCGTATTTACATTTCCGATTTGAACAATTTTTCGTTTAACTTTGAACCGTTCAAGCAAGCTGTCACCCCTAATAACTTTTGAATGAACAGTCCGATTTAAACAAACTTTTTTTGTTCGAAGCATCTCGGCAAGGATACTTTATTACCGTATTTAAATTTTCAATTTGAACATTTTTGGTTCAACATTGAACCGTTCAGGCAACCTTTCCCCACCTAATAACTTTTGAGTGAACCGTCCGAATTGAATGAACTTTTTTTTGTTCGAAAGATCTCGGCGAGTACAGCTCATTCCCATATTTGATTTTTCGATTTGAACAATTTTTGGTTCAACTTTGAACCGTTCAAAAACCTATCCCGTGATGCTAACTTTTGAGTGAACAATCCGATTTGAACCAACTTGTTTTCGTTCGAAATATCTCATCAAGAATACTTTATTCCCGTATCTACATTTCCGATTTGAACAATTTTTCGTTCAACATTGAACCTTTTAAGCAACCTTTCCCCACCTAATAACTTTTGAGTGAACCGTCCGAATGGAATAAACTTTTTTTTGTTTGAAAGATCTCGGAGAGACTTTCCCATACATTCCCATATTTCGCTTTTTGATTCAAACCATTTTTCGTTCAATAGTGAACCGTTCAGAAAAAAAAATTACATTAGCGTTTACGGGGAATTTAAGTTGAATGTTGATCCTGAACTTAAAGTCGGATTTCCTTCAAACTAACTTTGTAAGAAAATGGTTTTGATAAATGATGTTTGTAAAGTACTTTTCTAAGTAATCTTCTGTGAGGACTCTGATTCCGACTCCGACTCCGCGAACATGGCGGAAATGCAGGCTCAGAAAAAAAAATGACTGAACGTGCAGACGATTTTTTGTTTATTTATTCATTTGTTTTATTTTATTTATTATTATTATTATTATTATTTCTTATTATTATTTTTTTTGCAGACGATTTTTTTGTAACAAAATTTTTTTATTCACGAGAACATTTTATTCTTTATTTATATTTAACAACTGGCAACGGATTAAAAGTGAAATTCCGGACATTTTATTAACGGACGATTTTTTTTTCTTTTTCTTTTTTTTTTCTTTCTTTGATAAAATGTGTTTTGATGATCTTTGTACTTTTATTTATTTATTTTTTTTAATTATTATTATTATCTTTTTTTTCTTTTTGAAAACGATGGAGGATTTCAAGAGAATAATGATCAGATGCGAGAATGCCGATGGCGATGTACGGGAAAGTAGGCTCGTTTAGTTCTTGACAGAACTTCTTGTTTTTTTTTGTACTGAATTCAGCAGATTAAACTTCTAAAATCCATTTTATGTCTCAGAAGGTCTTTAATAATTTTTATTTTTTCAATAATGTAGGCACAAATCTAAAGTTTTGTTTTACAGCTTTTTGAAAATCATAAAACAGATCAGGCAGGTGGCACCCCCCGTTATTCATGCGCAGAAAAAGCTTCTTTTCTCTCTCTCTCCCTCTCTCCTTTTTTTTTTTTTTTTAATAACGCAGACGTATATTTAAGTCCCGTTTTACAGATTTCTGAAAATCAGGAAGGTAGAATACAGGAAGATCTTAAAGCTGTTTTATAGATTTTAGAACTCATTTCTGTTAAGTTTTATTTGCCATTAATTTGACACTTGTCACATTAGTTTACAAGCAGCGGTCACTGCTGATCCTCCGGAAAGGCTAACAAGAAGGCAGGGGCGGATACAATGGAGGGGCGATGGGGGCGATCGCCCCTCCCTTGGGAAACTTTTCATTGGTAGTTTTTAGACATTGAAGTTCTGCGAACTAGTATAAAATGCAATTTTATACTAGTTTTAACAAAGTTGGGGCAAGAAGTTTTGAGGCTCTCCTCCGGAAGTATTTCGAAATTGAAGTCCGAAACTTTTGCGATCAATATTTGTAAACCAGTATGGATAGTAAACGTAACAAAGATCAATCGCCCCTCTCTTGAAAACTTTCTGGATCCGCCCTTGCAAGAAGGTATGAAACCTTGACTACCTCACTTTCAAAGATGCACTGTAAAAATGAATGCTGTTTTTACAGTATAGTACAGCTGATTTTATAGTAACAATGTAAAAAATACCAATTTTACAGTGATTAACTGTAAAAATTCCTTTTTTACAGTACTAAACTGTAACACTGCTAATTTTACAGTAATGAACTGCAAAATTGCGAATTTTTCAGTTTATTACCGTGCATTTTACAGTTTAAAACTGAAACCTCTTCTGCCAGTATTTTACTGTTGTTTTTACAATACAATACAGCTAACTTTTAGGGCAACAAATCGTAAAATTTCGAACTTTACAGTAGAAACTGTAAAATTGATCGTTTTACAGTTTATTTCTGTGCATTTACAGTTTTAAATTGGAACATCAGCATCCAGTATTATACTGTAAAAACAACAGTTCACTTTTCGCAGTGCATTTGCTATTAATTTGATATTTTTCACATTAGTTTACATGCAGCGTGCAGCACTGCTGATCCTCTAGAAGGCGGATAAGGAGATGTGAAACCTTAACTACACTGTATAAAATAAGCTGTTGTTTTTACAGTATAATACTGGCAACAGCGATTCCAGTTTAAAACTGTAAAAGCAGAGGAATAAAATCTAAAACTAGCGTTTTTAAAGTTTATTATTGTAAAATTAGCACTCTTACAATAAAGTTAGCTGTATTATACTGTAAAAACTACAGTATGATACTGGACGCAGAGATTCCAGTGTAAAACTAAAATGCACGGTAATAAACCATGAAACTAGCAATTTTATAGTTTATTTCTGTAAACTAGCAATTGTTTAGTCTACAACTGTAAAATTAGTAATTTTTCTTTTTTCTGTAAAATTAGCTGCATTATAATGTGAAAACAACACTTACTTTTTACAGAGTACCTCACTTTTCAAGATAATCAACTTCATTGTCAGAATAATAATACATAAATAGGTAATGTTCCTAATGTATTTGAAACATTTATGTGGTTTAAATTTTCAATGAAAATACAAATGCGTTTTTTGTTGTGTCATAAGTTCAAAAAAAAAAAAAAAATCATTTTTCCCACCTATGGAACGGACAAAAAAGGAATTGAAAATGTTTCAAGTAACAATATCTCAATAATAGCAAACCACTTTTTACCGCATACAAGACACATTTACTGTCAGATATAGTTAGCGAACAACGAAAAAAAAAAAGAGAACCAACTATTACAAATTGAAGCGGAAGCTTATTTCAAATACCTCTTATGTAGTTTTAAATTAATAAAATTTTGCTTGAGACTTTTTGCCCCAAAGTATTCTTGTTCCAGCTCTCTGCTAGCCTCGTTCCCACTTCCATACTTCTTAAATTTTGTATTAGACGGTAGGTGGCGGTTTAGGGGTGTGAAGGATAAGAGAAAATTGAGATTTTTTTTTATTATTGAGAACAGATTTTAGTTTTTGGTTGAAGCGTTTTCGTTTTTTCTTTTAGTTCTTTATCAAAAGGTTCATGAAGAATTCAGTAACATGTTTTACCCCATTTCCAAAGAATGAGATTTTTATACGAGCTTTTCTTTTTTTTAACGCAAAAGTATCTCGACGTTGAAATTAGGCTGTTAGAGTATAGGTAAGAGGCCATTTCTTTCAAGTTTTTCGCTGAAATTCTCTTCAATCCATTAGATGAGAACAATCGGATAATCATTCAAGTTTTAATGTTTGGAAATTTATGAAAAGCGATTAGATATTTAGCTTTGCTAGACGTAATAAAAAATAAACTCAGCGTTAGTTTAGCATAAACTGGGGTATTTTTCGTTCTAGTATTTCGTGGTTCCATCCTACGTTGAAAAATTTTGTGTAATACAGTGATCTCTCACTTATGCGCCGGCCTAAGGTACCAACAGAAAAAGGCGCACAAGTGAGAGAGACGCATAAGTGAACAAGCCAATTTAAAAGTCTAAAATGCAACATAAGTCCTAATGAGAGCATGAATAAGAATGTTTCTATAGAAAATGGTCATACAGTCGACGCTCGATATAACGACCATCTCCGTCCCCTAGAAAAAGGTCTTTGTAACGAGTGGTCGCTGTAAGAGGTAGAAAATAGAGTATATTGGGAAGAAGTTGAGTTTGGGTTTGTGTTGGATAGTCTTTATAACGAGTGGTCGTTATAACGAGCGTTTGGCAACTACTGAAACCTTATTGCAATGATAAGGAGAAAACAAAAATTGTAGCATACCTAATCACAAACTGGTCCTTTTAAAACGATCCATAATAGATAATTGTCCCTCTCCGAACTCTAGTTCATGTGGAAAAAATGCCTTCCGTGAGCAATAAAAGAAAAGGATTAAAGAGGAAAGTGAAGAAACATGCTCATTTTTCAAGAAAATAAATTAAATTGTTTACATTTTTCGAAAAATTCGGCGCATAAGTGAAATATTTATCTTTAGAGCGACGCATAAACGAATGAAATTATCATTATTTTACTATGGAATGTGCGGGGACCACTGAAAATCGTCGTATAAGTGAAAAAGACGCATAAATGAGGCGGTGTATAAGTGAGAGTTCACTGTATTTTCGTAGTTTAACGCTGATTTTCTTGTTTTTAATTTACTCCAACTCTGGTTCTGACTGGATTTTCAAAGTCTTTGACTACTCTGCCGTGTTAAGCACAAAAGTCGTATCTGCACTTATTAGCAAAATTGAGTTATCGCCACCTGGTGGCTTTTTGTGACGTATTTTACCTAAATACAAAATTTTAGGGTCATTTAAGAATGGGAAATATTTGAGAAAAAATTCTCAAAAAGTTTCATCTGAATCAAGTACATGGTGGCGCAGGAAGTTAAAAAGTTTCATCTCAGTTTCAGCTCGACTGCAGATACAGTCGACGCTCGATATAACGACCATCTCCGTCCTACAGAAAACGGTCCTTATAACGAGTGGTCGCTATAAGAGGTAGAACATAGAGTATATTGGGATACAGTTGGGGGTTTTCTTACCGGTCGTTATATTAGGATGGTCTTTGTAACGAGTGGTCGTTATAACCCTTCATTTTGAATTTGAGATGTCAAAATTCATTTTTTTTAAAGTTTTGAAAAACATTTTATACGTGACTTCATTTTATTCTTTTTTTCATGGATTCCTCATCGTTGTACCGGGCAATACTTTTGGATATACTGTCATCCCCGCTTAAACGAATATTGTCGATTCCAAGAAATATTATTCAACTAAGCGGGGTATTTGTTTAAGCGGGGATTTTTAACATTGCGTCAAAACATCGGTTCCAGGATTTTTTATTCGTATAACCGGGGTATACGTTTATCTGTTTCCCGGTTAAGCGGAGACGACAGTATATCATTTTGAAAACGAAAGAATCATTTGTAACAACCCTATATTTTAAGAAGCTAAAATTGACGGCGACAGCGTCATCATCCGTTCCACGATATCTGCTATTGATTTGCCGATTGCTCCTGCAGGTCAAAAACGGCGAAATGGTGAAATAAATAATAATAATAAAAAAACACACAAAGGCTAGATGAAGCGACCCAAATGTGCAGTCTTTTAGGTCAATCACTTTCTTTTTCTGTCTCTTAATGCTCGCTCATTCATTTGGCGACTGTAATTTCCCCCCATCTAGATGGAAGGGACATTGTTTAACGAAATTGAGTTGCCATCTATTATCGCCAATGTTTTGGAAGTGGAAACGCGTTTAAATGTAGATTTAGAGAAATCATTAGCGGTTAAAAACGTTGTCATTAATATTTTTTGGATTTTATTTATTTTTGTTATAAAAAAAAGTGACTTAACTCGCAGCTGGTGAAGTTATTTCAGTACCTCAGAGCCATATAACGTAAGTTCGTTTTCGTAACTTTTCAGGAGAAGGCAAAAATGATTGTCGGATGCAAGCTAAGGATAGAAATCGCGTTCTTTTAAAACTGTCAAATAATTGAAGTGGCAAGTGGACAAAGGTGATATGCGACAATTTTTGAAACTTACTATTTACCATGGATGAAGGTGATGTCTTTCAGTATCATGTTCACTTAGTCACCCTAATTTAATGTTTTTATCTCTGTCATCTTGTTGGTTTCGTCTTTGTTTCGTTATGTGTTTCTGATTTATATATACCTGTTTTGTAAATGTTAAAAAAAAAAAAAAAAAACTTTTTTAGGTTATCATTGTATATCATGCATTTCTGATTTTAGTCAAAACCACTTGACAGTACTTGCTCTCGTCTCATCATTTGAAATTTTAAACTTTATGTGTCTTGTTCTGAAATATTTAAAAAAAATTTAGAAGATTATGTCCATTGTATTTTAGATGATTTTAACTCTGACATCTCTTCATCTCTACTAATAATAAAGCTGAAGGTGGGTCTGTCTGTCCTTCTTTGTTTCTGTCTGTTACGCGCGTAGCGCCAAAACCGTTTGGTCGATTTTCATGCCACTTGGCACAAAATTAGTTTGTAGCATGTAGTTTTGCACCTCGAAGCGATTTTTCGAAAATTCCATTTCGTTCTTTTTCTGTTCGAATTCTTAGCGGAAATTCGATAAAACAGGGAAGAAATATTTCATACACATTTTCAAGTCTTATGTCATTCGAAAGCTTGAAATTTTCTGCACAAAATGACGTTTTTTCGAAGTTTCTACGATCATCAGGAGAGCTGTAACAATTGTTTTTAGAATCCCGGAATTCAAGGCTTACCTTCAGTAAAGCAAGCCAAACGATTCTAAAGTGGTTCAGCTCGAGAGTAAAATTTGTTTGAAAAGAGACATGAAATGAATTATTTTATCAACGGAAATCAACTTTTCATGTTGTTACTATGGTTACGAGTTCATACCTATTTTTGTTTCGTTCTTTTTCCAGCGTTGAAAGACGTAGTATTTTTGATACTACGGTAATATTTTTTCGGCCCAAATAAGGAGCGTAGTATTTTTCCGGCAATCCTGTTTCCAATATACTAATGACTTAATTAAAAGATTTGGCGGATTTTTTTTTATTTTCATAGATTTCGCATTTCAGCAACATTGATTCTGGCAACGTTTGGAAACAGTAGTATTTTGTAATATTTTTTTAGAGGAGGCGTAGTATTTTTTTGTTTCAATTCTCTGGCAACCCTGTCTTTTTCCCGGTGAAAATGCTTTGAGACCTTACTTGGCGCGTTTTTGCGTGTCTCGCGGAAGTGAAAGCTTCGAGAGAAACTACGCAAAATAGCCAGGGTTACTACGCTTGGCTCGCCTATCGCCCATTTAGCGAGAAAAGGGTACCTAAAGCACAGATTAACCAAATACCGTATCAATTGCGTTATTGCATCGTTTTTTTTAAAGTGTTTCATTTCGGAACATGCATTGTTTTGTTTTTAAAGCTGGGAAAGAAAACTTTTTTCGTCTTTTAAACTTTGGTAAGATTTCTGTTGAGTTCTGTGAGCAACAAAATTGTTCTTATTTTCTCTTTTAGCTTATTTTTGTGCATCTTCCCTTGGGGTTGCATTCGAATGTTTCAAGGGGGTGTTTTATCCCTTTTATGGAGTAAATCAGTGTTCATTTCAGTGCAGACAAAAGTGATATGAATTGGCGCGACCACTTGGCAATATATCGCCAAGCTTTTGGTCGTCAAGTATTTGCTGCCAATTTGGCAACATATCGCCAAGTTAGCAAAAAAAATTGTTTTCTTTTTTTTCATTTGGACTCAATTTGGCGCTATTGGCGATATTTTGCAAAAAATCCACTGAATGATGTTAAAATCGGCGATATATAGGAGATTAATCATTGTAAAACATGTTTTTTGCATTGTTTCGTGGCAAACTAGGGATATAAATGTTTGAACTGCTATCTTGCTCACTCCAAGCACTATTTTAGCACTTAAGGCATCTTCTAAGAAATTTACACGTAAAATTAAGTAGTGTGGGGGTCCATACCAGATTTTTATCTCATACTTTGAAGGAATTATAGTTGACTTACAACTAAAATAGAGCATTTTTTCTGCTGTATCAATTATTTTACAAATGAACTGTAAATTTTATACTACGGGCAAAGCCGGGCGGGTACCGCTAGTTTATTAAATAAAACCATCGTTTGACGCAGTATAGCCTACTAAGGCTCTTGCGCCAATAAAACCAATACAACCAACCAACCAAACTTAGTTGGTAACTAAGAACATGACCCCATTTTACCCGTTGCGAAAAAGCCATTAAAAAAATAACACAACATTTTTTTTTGAAAGCTTTTTCTAGAAATCAGAAAAATTGTCACATATCACCCTTATCCACTTGTCCCTTCAATTGTAAAGGAATTTGTTTTATAGAATAATGTTTTCATCGATCGAAGCGGAATAAGACTGCAGCAATAAAGTGAAAATCGCCATTTTTAGACTTTCGTCGCTCTGGTTCGGAGGTACAGAACTTGTAGTG
The DNA here is from genome assembly GCA_038373865.1 of Uloborus plumipes. Taxonomy (NCBI): domain Eukaryota; kingdom Metazoa; phylum Arthropoda; class Arachnida; order Araneae; family Uloboridae; genus Uloborus; species Uloborus plumipes. The sequence goes on along the minus strand of JAXGGA010000415.1, from coordinate 14,626 downwards.
CCGATGCTGAATTGAGATTTATTTAGCCCCAAAATTCTATTCTTTATGCACTCCGCTTGATTCAACAAATAAAAGCAAAGAGTTTTTTCTTGGTTTTGTATTATTTATGAAAATAAATACAGCTAAACCAATAGTGGAAGAAATGGATTAGAAACAGACTGTACCTCAAAATCAGACCAACGTAAATCCAAAAATAGCGATTTTCACTTTGTTACTGTTTGAATTTTTTTCGGCGACCTCGGACCCTTTCGCGCATGCATCAGGTCTCTACTGATTTTTTTTAAATTGGGACGAGGTGGAAAGAGAGACTAGGAATGCGAGGATATTTTGCTTTGTTTTGTTTGTTTGTTGTTGGGTTCGTTTATTTGACGTGTTGGTTTGCGTTGATGTTTTTTTTTTCTATTTTAATTTATTCCCCTCCCTTATCAATTCTAGAAAAAAAAATCTGGTATGGACCCCACACTACTTCCTTTTACGTGTAAATTTCTTAGTAGTTGCCTTAAGTGTTAAAAAAAGTGCTTCGCGTGAGCAAGGTAACAATTCAAATATTTACACCCCTAATCTGCCACGAAACAATGCAAAAAATGTTTTACAATGGTTAATTTTCTAAATATTGCCGATTTTAATATCATTCCCTGAATTTTTCGCAAATATCACTAAAAGCGCCAAGTTGAACCAAAATTCAAAAATAATTTTTTGCGCCAAATTTGTCGCCAACTTAGCGATATGTCGACAAGTTGGCGACAAACACTTGGCGACATATCATCAAGTGGTCGCGCCAATTCATATCACTTGAGTCTGCATTGAAATTAACACTGATTTACCCCAAAAAAGGGATAAAACACCCCCTTGGGAACATTCGAATGCAACCACAAGGGGAGGTGCACAACTAGACCATCCTCAGAGCCTACACACCAAACTAGAAGCTTCTACGGCATAAGGTTTTTGAGTTATGCGACACACATTACATACATACGCACACACATACGCACATACATACGTACATACAGACGTCACGAGAAAACTCGTCGTAATTAACTCGGGGGTGGTTGAAAAGGATTTTTCGGTTGTTTATATGTTGGTAGGTACATATGCACGTGCTGACAGGTCGAAAAAACTACCGAACATTCATTCGGGGGTAAGCAAAATCAAAATTGAGACCCAAATTTGAGTGATTTTTTTTTCGCGAACACAATACTTCCTTTACTACGTAAAAGGAAGTAAAAATATCGGACTAAGCAGAAATGCTGCCATGGTGCATTTTCTTAATCTAGTTGTCACCCCTTTTTTAAATGAAAGCATTCAACGGCGCCTTTGAGGTTAGACAGTACTGCATGGCGATATATAGAACCTTATTTTTTATCGATCTATGATAACACTATTCTATAAAAGAAAGAGCTTTAAATTTGCGTAGCAGCGTTAAAAGAGCGTGAGTACCATCTTTTGTATGAATCAGACAAATGTTTCCGTACTCTCCTGAAAAGTAACGAAATAATCTTACGTTGGTCTGACTCTGAAGTGCAGAAATATAATTTTTAAAAATTCGTTTACATTTATTTTTCAACTCAAAATTTAAAAACTAAAGTATCCCTTATCTGCATTTTTTTCAATGCCATGATTAATTTTTGGTGTCAAAACGAAACGCTTCGGAAAGTCTTAGAACAGATTTCTTTAGTTTTAAACCATCCACATAAAGGAAGGTGGTAATGAGCGATTCATTTTATTGAATGAATCTTTATCCTCTGTAATTATGACGAATTTCTTAAGTTGAGGAAGATAGTTCTATAGTTTTGAAAGAAATGTTTTTGGTGAATTAATTACCCGGGCTTCATTTTTTTAAAGCTTTCAATGAATTGAATAGTTCTTTCTACTTTTAAGATTTGAGGCGTTATCGAAGACTTGATATCGTTACTCTTTTGAAATAAAAAAACTTTTTTAGATCTTTTCTTGAAAAACTTTCAATTAAATGTAGAAATTGTGTTCATTGCCGGTCCAAATTAAATTTTCCTTATTTACAAAAACTTATTTCCCGCAAAAATAAGTCATGTAAATTCGTTTATAACAGTGGTGGCCAACCCGCGGCACGCGTGCCACAATGTGGCACGGCAGAGCAGTAACAGTGGCACGCGAAGACTTCTTGAAGAAATTCCAAAATTGAGGGGAAAATGTAGACCTCAAATATTGATAAAAACTAAAACCCTTGAACTGATAAATATAATGATATTATGACGATTAAGTGTCAGGAGGCTGGCTCACAAATTGTCTTAACTATAATACTACAAAGTACTTAGCGTTAGCTTCGGACATCCAACAAAAGCTGTGACGCTACAGACAATGTTTTGTAAAGCATATCTGTGCGTGACACGAATGAAACTTTCGATGCTGCAGAATGGATTCTTGATCTGCAACAGTTTCAGCTACGGGTGATGAAATTTTTGAAAAAGTTAACTCTCCAAGTAGGGGTGATACATCGAAGGCGAAACATCGATGTTTCAAGACATCGATGGTGTTGATACATCGACCAAAACACATTGATGTTTCAAAACATCGATCTTTTTTTGTTAAAATTACTTACACATTTAAATGTACATAAATACAGATACTCCCCAATACATTGCGCCTCTATATATCACTCAATTAGATTTATCTTTTGTCTCCTGAAAAACATCAACCGTATGATATCGATGTCAATTATAGAAAACTTTTTTAGTGAGATAGATACTGCAACTGTTGATTAATTGTATAACTTTCAGTTATTGCACATTTTTATGAAATTTTTTTTTGTTGAAATGTAAAACACCGTTATTAAAAAAATTCCTAAAGCAAAACAAATCAACGATGCTTAAAAATCATTGACCGTAAATCATCGGTAGTAATTAAATAAAAAACTATTTCAATACGATAGATATTGGAACTGTTAAAGATGTTTCTTTTTTATTGCATATTTTATTGCTTTTTGCTGAAGTGTAAAACAGACATCGAAAGAAAAAAAACATCTATCGCGAAACAGTGAACATTAAAAAACATCGATCAAAAACGTCTTTTAACGAGATTGATAGTGTAACGGCTGATTAACGATCTAACTTTTTGCCGCATATCTTGATATATTTTTTTTTTCTTTTAAGCAAATTAGAGATGTTTTAGAAACACCGAGAGTAAAACATCGATAATAATGATAGAAAAAGTTTTCTAATGAGATCAATACTGAAACTTCTGATTAAGGATGAAAACTTCTTAATACGTCTGCATATCGCATATTTTTATCAAGCTTTTTTTGCTGGATTATAAAACATCGATGTTTCCAAAACATCGACATCGATGTCGCAGCCCTATCTGCAAGTAAAATTAAGAAACCAGATTGGACAAAATTCGGTATGGTTGCACAAATGAAGATCCTTAAATTGTTTTAGCTACATTACTTGAAAATAATTTGGGAAAAAAACTTCAAAAGTATCATCGAATTATTTATCACACACTCCTTGCCAAAGAAAGATCTTTTTCTCTGCTGGTGACATTGTAGAGTTCATTGCATTAACAAACTACGAACTAGAGCTCTGAATGTTTTGTGAACTTTCCCAGGAGAAAGAAGAGAGCATGGCAAATTACACCATCATTGAAATGTGCAATAGCTATCCAAAGGAAAAATAGTGATAAGGTTTTAGAATTTTAGCGAGTGTGTTTTTTAAAATGTCAGGAAGGAAAGTAATGAGGACTTGCTACTTAGGAATGAAGAATAGCAAATGAATTTAGCTGTGTCATCTCTTATTATCCGGCGTTTTAGTAATTTAAATTTAAGATAGTACAAAAAAAAGTTTCCTAAATCAGTATAGGCCATCTACATTCTTTTATGATGAAACTTCAGTTTCTTTCTCTACTTTGGAGAAAAAAGAATAAAACATTAAATTTAATACTGAAAGTATCAACCCAAATTTAATAATTTTCCAATGATGTATGGAGAAAATTTTACACCTATTTTAAGTATACATTCAGTGTTAGGTTTGATGATTTTCAGGATCATAAAAAAATTTTGATCTTTTTAAATTCTTCGTCTATTTTTCTGAAAGACACTACTTGTTACCCTTCTGAAATTCAAATCGGAATTACTGACCATTTGCATTGGTCATCAAACATAAGAGCTTACTTCAACAGAAAGTCATCCACGTTATATAGAAATTTGGAAATTTGTACCAATAATTTTTTTTCACATTTACACACTTTAGCCTTCTGATGCTCTTGTAGATTTGGTTCAAAATACGCTTCTAAACAAATATTTTTTGTTATGAATGGAGAAAAAGCTAAATACCGTTGAATATTAATTGATAGCACTTAAAACACTTAAACTTCTTAGGATTCTCAAAAAATAATCCTAAAATTAAAGACTTGGTAAAAAAGATACAGACTCATAAACCACATTAAGTATAGACTGTTTCATTTTTGGAATACAATGTTTGATGTTTTTTTTTTATTTATTTTTTTTTAAGCATAAGCCAACTGACAGAACTTATGAAAGTGGTTATTAACGATAACTCTCAAGTTCGGACTTGTTTCATCTTTATTATCATTTAGATTTCAATTGTTCAGATTTACAAGAAAAAGTGTTTCATTTGAGTAAAAATTACATAGTCAGTCAACCTAAAATCTATTTTTAACTTAAATTTTTTTTTTTAATTTGTTGGAAAAATACAATGTGGCACGCTGAGCTTTTTCTCTCCAGATAGTGGCACTTTCCCTAAAAAGGTTGCCCACCCCTGGTTTAAAACAACGAACTTTCATCGTGCATTTTCGTGCAGGAATGACAAATTTATTAAAGAATAAGTTTTTAAAACTTGTTCGGTAGTCCACCTAGAACAAAATGAGGTAGGGGAGAGTGGTAATGAATGGGCCACTTTTTGGTTTTGAATTTTTGTAATTTTTTCTAACACTTTGTTTTAACTCTAAATTAGTGTTTAGTTACTTTACTTATCTGGCTATCTAAAAAGGTCATAAAAGTTAGATTAGCACCTGTCTATAATGAATTATAATAGAAAATAAAAATTTTGAAATTTGGTCCATTCAACCCCACCTATGGGGTTGAATGGGCCATTGAAGGTAATGAATGGGCCACTAAATGAATTCAATGAAAACATGTGGATTTAATCTTTTATTTGCTGAATATGACAAAATAAATGTTGCACTTGACATGATGATACAAAATCATACTGATTTAAAATTATATAAACATCAAAACTGATGCAATTAAAATAAAACTGATGCATACCAATTGTAGCAGAAAAATGACTAAATAATGAGATTGTAAGAAATAAATAACATCAAATATATATTAAAAAAAATAACAGGTAATACACACTATGATTTAACAAAATTTCTATATTTCAAAAATAATATTGAAAATCACTTTCAAAAACTTCATCTTCATTTTCAAACTTGTCGAAATTCAAAAAATTTTTTTAAAAATTTACTAGACATCGGTAGTAAGAAATATCTAACTTAAGTTATCAAGAAAGAAAATGAAATTTTACTGTGAGGAATATAATATGAAGGAGAGAGGGGGGCCTTTCAAGCCATGCACTGCGACCAGAGGTCTATTGTACTATAGGAATATAATACAGATCTGCAAATTATATTTAAAAGTTACTACAAACCTATTTTGACGACAGTAATCTTTATCTATGACAGTCAGTTGTGTTTCATATTGATGCGAAAATCCAAAGAAAAGGAAGAAAAACAATATTTAGGTGGCCCATTCATTACCATGACATAGTGGCCCATTCAGCCCCACCTAAGGCCCCTATATATACGAGCCGGCGCATCAAGATTAAGTTTCACCACTTTGGATCCAGCGCGTGTTTGTGTGTTTAAGTGGTTGTCTTTTCTGGCCAGTAATCGCGTTTTGGTAATTTTTCACTGTGAGCAATTATTAGCGGCACGTGGATTTGGCAAAGCTTAGCAATGTGCCAAAACTTTTTTCTGGTAGCCCTACTCCTCAACAATGAAAATTTGAAAGTAAAAGTTAAGGAATTGGATCCAAAATGGTGAAACTTCATCTTGATGCGTCGGCCTGTCTATATAGCGGCTCTAGCCCCACCTATACTTTTGGAATACATTTAGGTTTTTTGAGTACATTGAATTTAGATAACATCAAAATACATCTTAAGATTAGTTTATAGATATGGAAAGACTAGTTTATACATATGTATTCAGTGAAATACTTGGTACATTTTAGCTAGGAAATGTTTTACTAAAAAGGGAAAAACTTACTTTTCAGTCAAGATTCTTGACCATGCCACTCTAGTTTGAAAATGGCTCAGCGCAAACGAATGAAAATAGGATGAGTTTAGTAGAACAAATAGCTACATCTATTGGTGGCATCAAAAAAAAATTCATGCAAATACTTTTTCATATTTTGTTAGTGGTCCATTCATCACCATGGCCCATTACCACTCTCCCCTACATGTTACTAGTTTTAAAAGTGTAGTAAAGTTTTCGGTACAATAAACACCTTAAAAGTATAACAGGTGGTGAATACGATTGTGAATTACAGACATTATTATGATATAAGTTGAAATCGTAAATAAAAAGAATATTTGGCATAGAAATATATTAGTTCTACGATTGCTCTCTCAACGAAACTTATTTTATACGCGGTAAAAAATTTTTCTTTTTATAGAATAAGGAAAGCAGATAGACAAACTGAAATACTTTTAAGAACTTATAGAACTACTTATGACACAAAGGCAACAAGAAGTTCCGTCCAGAACTAAATGAGCCCACTTTTCCTTATACCAACTGTTTAAAATTGACAAAAAAAAAATCAAAAAGTCAAATACGAGAATTAAGTGTTCTCGCTGAGATCTTTCGAACCAGAAAAAGTTCTTTTGAATCGGACTGCTCATTCAAGAGAGATTGGAAAGGGGGGGGGGGGAGATGCAGACAAAGCGGCCGACAGACACACCGACGGACACGCATTTTCCTTATCTCAAAACCTTAACTCCCAATTTTTAATTTTTCAACATTTGTTTAATTTTTTTATTCCTTTTGACTTATTCTTTTTATTTTTTGACTTTGCGCTACTTTTTTGACTTTGCGCTACTTTTTTGATGCATTAAGTCACTTTCAATTCTTTCTTCGTTCTTCTTTTACTTCAACGGAAAAGTAGGGCAAAAATGAGAGAAACAAAATGATACTTACATCAAAACATACATAAAAAATAGTAACGTGATTTCATTAATTCGCATGCTATTTTCAATAATAAGAGAAAAAGAAAACAGGAATTTCGAATACTTCATATTTTGCCGAAAGATCCAAAGAATTTGAAGAGAAAAATCTCATTTCATAATCATTTTAAAACTTTCGTGTAAAATTAGACAAACAAGGAAATGCAGCGTAATTAGTACATTGAATAGAACCCCTCAGAATTCCAACATCGATCCTCAACGAGCAATTGAATGATGATTAGATGCGTAAAAAAAACATAAAACTTATTTAAAGCAGTGAACAAGTTCAGAAGGGCATTATATTTTCCTTTTTATTAACAAAGACGACCAACAAGTATTCTCAAACCGAGCAAAAAACAATTCTTATGGAATAGTTAATGGTTTTGTTCTAGAAACGTTGTTAAAAAAACGTACTTTCGCGTCCGGGATCAATTAAAGCATGATTGGTCCGTGGATTGAACATTATTTTTACTGTCTGCCTCTTTTAGGGTTGCCAACTCTCCAAATTTCCTCATATATTTTGTGTTTCAATAAACTGTATTGCCGGCCACCTTGTCTAGTGCTCAGAAAAGTCTGAACTGGATGATTAGGTTCTTGGTTCAAACACAGGCTCGGGCGTGGATATGCTTTCTCTCTCCTGTCTTTGTCCCTTCTTTGAGAGATTATGAAATAATATGTTGGATAATTAAACTAATTAAAATTAATAAAATCACTTAAGAGAGGACTGTTTTCACTACGACCAAGATGCATGCTTTCAGCACAAATGTGGCTCTGAAACAAAATAAAGTGGAATTTCAACACCGTTCTCTGCAATTTCGGCAACTTCACACTGATTGCTTTTTATTTCACACTAAACGGCACTTGAAAAGTGTAACAGTTTTTTTATCTTGCAGCTAAAATTTTTGGCAGAGAATTGTTTTAAAAAACTCCGGACAGCACTAAGATGGCAATATTAAATTTTAAAAATGTATTTCTAGACCTTATATCATGAAAAACATATGAAGGGCCAGGGGGAAAAAAGATGAAAGTGACCAAAAAGCGATTTTGAGAGAAACAAAGAATAAAGTTTGATTTCTCGTAGCGCCTTATGTAGTTTTTCGAGTTTTCCTGCACATTTCGGTCGCTTCTCCTATTTCCCCCCCCCCTTGTTGTTCCACCAGATGATACTAGTCCTTCATAGCCCCTAGATAGTGCTAATATCTCAAAATTAACGAAAAAGTGACTTTCATCTTTTTTCCCCCTAGCCCTTCATATAAGTGCATTATTCTCCTTTTAGATATTAATTGCCAAATTTATGTAATGTAAATAGGATTTCAAAATTATTAACTCTAAGTGGTAACGATAGGATTGGGACAGCCAGGAGACTCTGATTTTGGTCTTTCGATAATTTCTAGGGGGAAAAAATGAATTGTTGTCGCTTCAAATCTAATATCTTTAAACGAGCAATTCTTGTATATATATTTATTTATTTATTTATTTATTTTTCGGATCTCGAAAACGGCTCTAACGATTTCGATAAAAATTTGTATTTAGATAGAGTTTTGGTTTCTGAGTTCATCTACGTCGGCGTTTTTTCTGTAAAAACGCGAGTTTTCACAAAAAACCCCGTTTTTTTTGTACCTTCATTGAAAGTTTGAGAAGCTTTTATTGCGCCATTTTCTTTATGATTACTTTGATTGTTACTGTTTCCGTGGCGACCACGTTTTGTTATAACAATTCGATTTCACATTTAATCACATCAGCGCAAGTTCAAATTATGGTATTTAGCAACGTTAAATTGTTATTGTTTTTGAAACGTTAAAGCAAGGCTTCACTAGATAACAAGCTGTTGGGATAAAAGCAGTGGTAATAGTCCACCGACATCTATTGAATTTTATGGTAACTTACAGTATATAAAAATCAGATTACTTTACTTTTCAAGTGCGATTTCAAAATTGAGTATAAAAGTGTTATAGTTAGTTTTAAAATACTTTTTTTCCTCCTCAAGAGTGTTTAGTAAGATATTTCAGGTAAAAAATCAATAAATATGAAACTCATTCTTAAAATATTAAGTTTCGAAACAAAATTACATCTAATATCTTTAGACGAGCAATTCTTGTATTTTTATATTTCGGATCTCGAAAACGGCTCAAACGATTTTGATAAAATTTTGTATTTAGATAAAGTTTTGGATTTTGTAGTCCGATCGGTAAGTCGTCGGACTCGTAACCGGAGGGTCCCCGGGCCGATCATATACAGGAAGCCCAGCTGATCAAAGATCCACAGTCTTCATAAATGGTGGCTGGGGGACGTTAAAAATGTTCGTGGTCATAAAATCCTTTAAGTGAAACGATATCTCAGGGGGATGCTGGGCCAAGGGTCTCCTCGGCCCTTGGGTCTGTTCAAAAATGAACAGAGCACTCTTCAAGACCCCATCCCGGTTAAACCATGAGTTGTGGTATGTACGGGGGGAACCTTGGAGTGTCAAGTGAAGTGAAAGTCAAAACCAACTGGACTAAATGCGTACTGGAGAACAGGGACTGCATATATTCTCATCAACCCCTCCCGCGCCTTCGGCGCCAAATGAAATGAAATTGGGTGTGATTTTACGGTGGGCATGGATTAACCCTTTGACGCAGAATTTTTATCAACGTATTTTTCTTACTTTGTTCATTACTCTGCATTAATTTACTGTAAAATAAGAGTAAAATATTATATTTAGCATTTTAATAATTTTCTGGTTATGTAATACAGCACAGAACAGTGGTGTCCCTTTCTGCGTAAAAGGTAAAATATTCATGGGAAATCGGTGTTTCGTTCAGTGGGACACCGGTGTCCCATTTTTGCTTCAAAATGTTAAATAAGGTTGTGTTTTTTAAAACAAATTACGGCTGTTTTAAATGCGTAATTGCAATCAAAGGCTTAAAAATGCTTTTCAAGTTTATCTAAATACGTACTTCGCATTTTAGAAAAAAACACGAGTTTACAAACCGCTTTTCTTTTTTTAACCGAGTGGGCTCGGTCCCCAGGTACTACAATTAAAGGGGCAAGTGGCTAAAGGTGATATGTGACAATTATTGTAACTTACTTTTTACCATGGATGAAGGTGATAAGTCCATCAGTATCATGTCCCTTTAGTCACAGAAATGGTTGGTAACTAATGCAGGGATTCAAGTGAAACAGGCCATCGCAAATTACAATCGCTACTGGAAATGTTCTTGATAAAAACATCGTGACGTCAGCGTTACGTTTGCCTATGAAAAACGAGCTAGATAAAACGTCACAGCCTACTTGGCGAATAAGAGGAGATCGCTGAGTGCTTGTGAGTTCTTATTGGCTCCACCCATAGTGACGTCATGCCAAGTTAAGTTGATGATAATGTAATTCACTTCCAGTAGCGATTGCAATTCGAAGCGATCGCAGTGCTGTTTCACTTGAATCCCTGCCTAAGAATATGATCCCATTTTAGCAGTTGAGAAAAATCCATTAAAAATAACGCAAAATTTTTTTTCTTGATATTAAAAAAATATCACGTATCACCTTTATCCACTTGCCCCTTCAAGTGTGCTGTAAAGTTTTAGTGCTTTTTTTGAATTAAGAGATATAGGCAGGGATTCAAGTGAAACACCATTGCAATCGCTTCGAATTGCAATCGCTACTGGAAGTGAATTACATTATCATCAACTTAACTTGGCACTGACGTCACTACGGGTGGAGCCAATAAGAGCTCACAAGCAGTCAGTGATCTCCTCTTATTCGCCAAGTAGGCTGTGACGTCTTATCTAGCTCGTTTTTCATAGGCAAACGTCACGCAAACGTCACGCTAACGTCACGATGTTTTTATCAAGAAGCGTTCTAATGTAATTCATTTCCAGTAGCGATTGTAATTTGCGATCGCCTGTTTCACTTGAATTCCTGCCATAGTTACTTTATTACATTTTATTATTTTTAAGATACTTGGTTCGGACTGCCAGTTACGAGTTTACAGAATAACGTCAGTATACATAAAAGTATACTTTTCAATTATAGATTTTAGTGCTTTCACTAAGCACTGCATCAGTGATGAAACTGTACTGTTCTTTAATTATACTAACAAAACAAAAACGATACTGATGAGGATGATATTTTCCTGAGTGGTCTAAATAAATATCTTACCACACACTTCCGATTTTAGACACACGAGCAATGAATTACCAGAACTCCTCGCTACTTTCATGCTATAGATAATGACGGCTATTTCCTTTCCCATTAATCTAGCCACTTTTTCTTCCCCTCTTTCTCTTCCAGCACGTACTGAGAACCTCGCTTTTTTGCTCACCTACTCTTTCGGCTCTAATTACTGCTTGTTAGGTAACGGCACATTGTGTTTGAAATGATTGTTGACGTCAAGAACTATATCGGCTTACATACGAAAAGGCGACATTTGTGGAATAATGCGGAATAATACAAGGCTTGTTTTGATTGGGTAATTGAAGTGGAGTAAATGTAGGAATTTACTTAAGGGTGCATATAATATTTGCTTTTAGCATCAAATATTTAGCGTTATTTCTATTGTTTCATACAGTGTAAAAAATGAATGTTGTTTTTACCATATAATACAGCTAATTTTATCGTAATGAACTGTAAAAAAAATGCTAATTTTACAGTAATAAACTGTAAACCTGCTACTTTTACAGTAATGAACTGTAAAATTGCTAACTTTACAATAAGAAACTGCAAAATTCCTAGTTTTGATGTTTATTGCTGTGCATTTTACAGTTTTAAATTGGAACTTCAGCTGCCAGTATTATACTGTAAAAACAACAGTTCATTTTTTGCAGTTTATTAATATACATGTAGGGTCCAGCGTAATGAATAGTAGAATGTAAAAGGGACAGAACTTCGAAACAAGTTGAAAATTTTATTGAAACAAACACTGAAAACAGAACGGAAATGTATGTTATTTACCATACCATACATTCCATTGCTTGGTTTCGAATGACCCCATACAAATAGTCGTCTTTGCGATCAGCGCGCTTCTCTATGCGTCGAATGAAATCTTCTACCACCCGATCCAGCACGTTCAATGGGATCTCCTCCACAATAGTACGTATCTTTCTACTGAGTCTTCATACTTACATCACTTCCTCAAATACACGTCCTTATACCGTGACTGAAGTCAAGAAAAGCATGCTCAACTCTTCATCTTATTTTGACCATTTTTGCAATTAAAGGATGTAGCTGGGACTCATGGTTGCGAAAATAGAGATCTTGCTTTCTAAACTGGACGCAAAGAGATCTTTTGCTGATCTTGGCCAACCTAGAACTTTCAGCTATCAATACAGCAACAAAAACAAGGTAAAACTTTAGAATGAACCTTTCTGATAGTGAATCACCTACTTGTTTCAGAAATAATAATAAAAAAAATATGTTAAAATCCAAGCTGTTATCAACACTAGTAAATGCTCCAGTAGTCGGCCACAGAATCATCTTAGCTGAAAAATAAGCAGAATCGCAATCTTGGATGACGGGCACACCATTCAAAATGAAATGACTCATTACTAATTAAAAAAAAAGAACGCAACACTTAACTGTCACTGGTTGACGATTGAGGATAGGTATATGAATGTGTGAATGCGTCATATCTGATTTTGAATTAAAAATGTACTATTTATGAGGAGTTTTATGTCATTGTGGCCGACTACTGGAGACTGGCCGACTACTGGAGCACTTACCCTATATTTCATAACAGTGAAAAGTCTACATTCATGCAGCATGCAACGATTCAGGAAACCTTTTCGCAAACAGACTTAATTTTTACAGGAATGGGTGAAAACCAATTACATCTCGGAAAGGTTGCACTGAAATAGCTGTTGTGTTTCGAACTTTGTTTAAGTGCTCTATTCAAGAAATCGGAGGTTTACCTGCAGCTCACGCGTAAAAGTAAATGTTTTCCTCTCGTATTTAAACCCCAAATACTTTTAATGTAAGCTCAATGGAAAGGGCATGCCCATAGAGGTCAGGAAAATCACTTTAGAAACGTAAAATAGCGTCAGAATATTCTTTTCTTGGAAGCAAATGTTTTTTGCATCACAAACAATCCTCAGTTAATGTGAAGCACCAATTTGCAGGAATACCTTAAGATCCAGCTATCAGCTATTTCGCTTAGCTGAAAAACATTCGATGAAGAAAAGGGCTGAAAATCAAATTAAGATTTCTCGTGTTCCTGGAGTTAACAGAGTAATAATTGTTCAAATCTCACGGAGTCAATCGGGAGCAATGTCTTCTTTTCTTGAAATCAAAATCGCCTTCGTGTACATTCTAGGTCACCTTTTCTATATATCTGCTCATTTTGTTGCAGTAGCAGCATACGGAGGGGGAGGCTTCCAAAGGGATGAAAATAATTTTACTATACCTTTAAGAATTTTTAATTTCCTTATAACATAACTAAACGTTTTAAAACTACTACATTTTATGCCCTAAATATTACTGTACGACCCTAGTAGCTATATAAAAGTGAGATTTTTCATTAAATTTGTTCTTTCCCTACAAACTCAATACCGTAAGTCTGCATTTCATTTTGACAGCATTTTTGCACCTAGAATTATGCATCTAGGACAAACGGTTGCGATATCTCTACTAATAATAAAGCTGAAGGTGGTTCTGTCTGTCCTTCTTTCTTTCTTTCTTTCTTTCTGTCTGTCTGTCTGTTACGCGCGTAGCGCCAAAACCGTTCGGTCGATTTTCATGCCACTTGGCACAAAATTAGTTTGTAGCATGTAGTTTTGCACCTCGAAGCGATTTTTCGAAAATTCCATTTCGTTCTTTTTCTGTTCGAATTCTTAGCGGAAATTCGATAAAACAGGGAAGAAATATTTCATACACATTTTCAAGTCTTATGTCATTCGAAAGCTTGAAATTTTCTGCACAAAATGACGTTTTTTCGAAGTTTCTACGATCATCAGGAGAGCTGTAACAATTGTTTTTAGAATCCGGAATTCAAGGCTTACCTTCAGTAAAGCAAGCCAAACGATTCTAAAGTGGTTCAGCTCGAGAGTAAAATTTGTTTGAAAAGAGACATGAAATGAATTATTTTATCAACGGAAATCAACTTTTCATGTTGTTACTATGGTTACGAGTTCATACCTATTTTTGTTTCGTTCTTTTTCCAGCGTTGAAAGACGTAGTATTTTTGATACTACGGTAATATTTTTTCGGCCCAAATAAGGAGCGTAGTATTTTTCCGGCAATCCTGTTTCCAATATACTAATGACTTAATTAAAAGATTTGGCGGATTTTTTTTTATTTTCATAGATTTCGCATTTCAGCAACATTGATTCTGGCAACGTTTGGAAACAGTAGTATTTTGTAATATTTTTTTAGAGGAGGCGTAGTATTTTTTTGTTTCAATTCTCTGGCAACCCTGTCTTTTTCCCGGTGAAAATGCTTTGAGA